>MU159055.1:50124-61290 GCA_015888305.1 Antheraea pernyi | reverse complement strand
TTTTTTATTTGTTTATAGGGGCTTTTATTCCACTGAACATATCAGCCCCATTGTTCCCCACTCTTTTTAGCTCTATCATGAGAGTCGCTGATGAGGTATCATAACCAGGTCATACAGCATCTTAGCTTCATCCGAACAGGGTTCAGCCAAGATGCTGTGACAAATACCTATGTTCTGGCAACTACTTTTTATACTACTCATCAACGACTCTCTTTCGATGTTGTTCTTGGCACACTCCATCATCAAGTGATGCACATCCTCAATTTTTCTGCATACATCGCAGTTGGGAGATTCTGCTTTCCTCATTAGGTATGCAAAATGTCTAGATGGATAGTGCCCCGAACGGAGTCTTAAAGCTACCTTAACATATTGTCGGTTTAGGTTACATTCATTAAACCACGGTATATGAAGAGGCTGACACTGTATTGTTTTATACCAGATACCTTTTTCCTTACTTCTCTCATCAAAATATTCTTTCCAATTATTATACAACCTTTCTTTCAATTTTGGCAGCACTTCCCAATAATTTACTTTAACCTCTTTTACTGTACCGTGAGTCGACCCTAATTTTGCAATACGGTCAGCCTCTTCATTCCCCTTAATGCCAATATGCGAAGGAATCCATTGAAAAACCATTGACTGATTGTCAAATTGTTGCGTAAAAATATGGTTCAAAATAACATATGCTACTGATACGCCTTTATGACCAGTGGCACATCGAATCAGGTGCTGAAGTGCACTTCTGCTGTCCGTTAAAATGACAACCCTTTTAATTTTACTTTTAATGGCATATGCTATTGCCTCTGCTATTGCATAGAGTTCCAATGCCATAATTGACATATCTTCAGTTATTTTATAACCCGCAGCAATATTTTTATTAGCGTCATAGTAAGCCAACCCTAAGCTATTATTATTTTTAGAACCATCAGTATACAATTTATACCAACCTTCATATTTTATTTTTAATTCTTGTTCAATATCATATTTGGCAGAAACTACATTTAATTGATTTTTATGTGTCTTAATACAATCTAGATTTATTTCAACCATACTTCTAATATTTATATAAGAAACCCATACATCTAAATTATACATTTCTAAAATATTGTATGAATTAATTTTAAGTTCTTTTGTTTTCTTATATGCTAAACAAAGTAAAGGTTTATTCTTTCGTTCCCAGTACCTCAGTTGGCAAAGAGCTTCAAGCTCAACATTGAAGACTTGAAAATATCGATAACTGATATCTGAAAATATCGACTGTCATAATTGGGTTTTATCGATAATTTGACTTTTTTTATGTAGACGAATATGGATGTAGTCTGTTAATTCAAATGTAAAGTATAATGACATTATAGTTCTATATAGTGTATAAAATGTCAAAATAATAATTTAAACAATCTTTTTCATGTCACTTCATGTATATTTTGTATATCATTGTGTTTTTAAAAAAACTTGCAAAAATAATATGTACCTGAAAAGTTAATGAAAGATTTTGATAGTTATACAGGTATATTAATATTATACATCGATATTATAGTTCGGTCAGTTTTATTATATCAATATTTTTTTTCGATGTTATTTGGGTTTCGATATAAATTACAAGCTTAGTTAAGGTTGTTGAGTAGAGTGGGGTATGATACTTGTTCCAGAACGTTCCGGAGCTGGTATTACGTCGTTTCTACTTGGCGCTGATGCTGCACGACCTCTGGAAACAGATGCCGTTGCCTGACGTCGCACAGAAGTAATTATCGATAACTCGAGCCTTAAATAATTTCATAGGGATGTTCTAAATGGCTTCAAATGGAAGACAATGCAGCGAATGATTTGTTTTTGAAGTAAACCTTCTTTAGGCGCGACTAGGAAGTAACTAGACGACAATGCAACGGGAAGGTCGCGCCTAAAGAAGGTTTACTTCAAAAACAAATCATTCGCTGCATTGTCTTCCATTTGAAGCCATTTAGAACATCCCTATGAAATTATTTAAGGCTCGAGTTATCGATAATTACTTCTGTGCGACGTCAGGCAACGGCATCTGTTTCCAGAGGTCGTGCAGCATCAGCGCCAAGTAGAAACGACGTAATACCAGCTCCGGAACGTTCTGGAACAAGTATCATACCCCACTCTACTCAACAACCTTAACTAAGCTTGTAATTTATATCGAAACCCAAATAACATCGAAAAAAAATATTGATATAATAAAACTGACAGTTTAATAAAACTGACAGACTGAAGTGACATGAAAAAGATTGTTTAAATTATTATTTTGACATTTTATACACTATATATAACTATAATGTCATTATACTTTACATTTGAATTAACAGACTACATCCATATTCGTAAAAAAACATTCCTACATAAAAAAAGTCAAATTATCGATAAAACCCAATTATGACAGTCGATATTTTCAGATATCAGTTATCGATATTTTCAAGTCTTCAATGTTGAGCTTGAAGCTCTTTGCCAACTGAGGTACTGGGAACGAAAGAATAAACCTTTACTTTGTTTAGCATATAAGAAAACAAAAGAACTTAAAATTAATTCATACAATATTTTAGAAATGTATAATTTAGATGTATGGGTTTCTTATATAAATATTAGAAGTATGGTTGAAATAAATCTAGATTGTATTAAGACACATAAAAATCAATTAAATGTAGTTTCTGCCAAATATGATATTGAACAAGAATTAAAAATAAAATATGAAGGTTGGTATAAATTGTATACTGATGGTTCTAAAAATAATAATAGCTTAGGGTTGGCTTACTATGACGCTAATAAAAATATTGCTGCGGGTTATAAAATAACTGAAGATATGTCAATTATGGCATTGGAACTCTATGCAATAGCAGAGGCAATAGCATATGCCATTAAAAGTAAAATTAAAAGGGTTGTCATTTTAACGGACAGCAGAAGTGCACTTCAGCACCTGATTCGATGTGCCACTGGTCATAAAGGCGTATCAGTAGCATATGTTATTTTGAACCATATTTTTACGCAACAATTTGACAATCAGTCAATGGTTTTTCAATGGATTCCTTCGCATATTGGCATTAAGGGGAATGAAGAGGCTGACCGTATTGCAAAATTAGGGTCGACTCACGGTACAGTAAAAGAGGTTAAAGTAAATTATTGGGAAGTGCTGCCAAAATTGAAAGAAAGGTTGTATAATAATTGGAAAGAATATTTTGATGAGAGAAGTAAGGAAAAAGGTATCTGGTATAAAACAATACAGTGTCAGCCTCTTCATATACCGTGGTTTAATGAATGTAACCTAAACCGACAATATGTTAAGGTAGCTTTAAGACTCCGTTCGGGGCACTATCCATCTAGACGTTTTGCATACATAATGAGGAAAGCAGAATCTCCCAACTGCGATGTATGCAGAAAAATTGAGGATGTGCATCACTTGATGATGGAGTGTGCCAAGAACAACATCGAAAGAGAGTCGTTGATGAGTAGTATAAAAAGTAGTTGCCAGAACATAGGTATTTGTCACAGCATCTTGGCTGAACCCTGTTCGGATGAAGCTAAGATGCTGTATGACCTGGTTATGATACCTCATCAGCGACTCTCATGATAGAGCTAAAAAGAGTGGGGAACAATGGGGCTGATATGTTCAGTGGAATAAAAGCCCCTATAAACAACATAAAAAAAAAAAAGTCTTCAATGTAAACATGGATATGTTTCCAAAACTTCTATCTCTTACTATGACCAATTTAAAAGTCAATAATCTAACTGTCAGCTTTTAGTGACCACTCACCACTAGATGGAAGGGGAGCCTATATGCTATACGTTAACATAAATAACTTACTGTAATCTCCTTCCCCGTCATCATTCGTATAGCATTTACTTCATTGATACCAAGTATCTTTGCCGTTTGAAGTCCTTCTTCGTCCAAACCACAGTACTGTAACATAAATATATAGCTGGAATACCACCAGCCTGCAAATACTCCAATACTGGGCAAACTGAGCAAATACTGATTTCAAAATGAGTTAAATCTAACTTTAAACGTTCATATAACATGTATTAATTTTATATTTTTGTACACCAAAAACGAAGTTCAAATTTCGCCCTACTCAAGGTTTTAATTTTTTTAATAACTTTTTATTATATATTTTACCTGTACAAAATTTAAAGATGTTGAAAAATAATAATATAATGTAACGTAACAAATCACATAAGAAGAATATTGGGTTACGAGTACCACGCAGATAATATATAGTGATACTAGCGGTCCCGGCAGACGTTGTCCTCTCCCTGATTATTAAAAAAAAACCGTGACAAATTAAATACTAAAACGTTCCTCATTCATCACTTTATGCACTAGTGAAAACGGCATGAAAATCCGTTTGGTAGTTTTTGAGTTTGTCGCGAACAGACAGACAGACAAAAGCGGAACTTTGTTGTATACTATATAGTGATATGTTGGATTATCAAGCTTTATTTTATAAAACTTTACATGTATTTTTTTTGTTTGTTTCATGTCTACTTGTCTTATTTCATTACATCTATATATCTCTGATTTTCTATCGGTTTATAGTATAGTTCTATATTGTCCACTCATTGTATAAAAACCTGTTTTCTGTTTTATTTGAATCAGAAAAGTATGTTGCAAAAAGTTATATTAACATTAAAATTTTGATATTTCTTCTCATTTTATTTTATTATTTTGGGCTTAGTTTTGTTATTGTGGTAATCAATTTTCCCTTTTGAATATTTTTACTATCATTACAAGTGGTTATTCTGACACAAAGAGTCTACTAATTTCACCGTTGTAATAAAATGTTCGAAACTTTTTAGAACTTTCCAGAAAGTTTTTTGTGATATCTCAAAATATCCCATGTTATTATATTTAATCCACTTTCAAAACACCACCAATATTACACAATACAAGGTCAAAATGATCAAAAAATTAATCCAATTAGCTTCAAAAGCCAGTGACAGTGACTGGTTGCGATGTACATACCAGTGAATAATAATGCCTGTAGTCCGGCTTGACCCCCGCCGCGTCCTGCGGCGTCACCAGGTACAGGAGGTGGAGGCTGCCCAGCAGCACCAGCGACCTGGACGCCCTCTCCAGGTCCTGGAGCAGCTGCTTAGCGCTGGACAGCTCCATGCAACCTGGACCATGGACATACACGACTAATAAACATGCACAAGTCAACAGAACCTAAAAGAAACCCTATTAGAAAACTTTTTAAAATAACAAACTATTGTAGAATCATAATTTTTTATGTAAACTCGCATTTTTTTTTGTTTTTACGAACTTTGTTTACATAACAATGAAATTTACAATTTACGATGTCATGAATTAATTTTTTTTATTAAAAACATGATCCGCCATTTTGAGATCTGGGTCTTGAAACATCAGTCGAAGGGTTAAGTCGTTACATTCCAAAATGAACCAAAAACAATTTCAGTAAATTGTATAAGATCTTTAGTTTTTTTTAAGATTTTCAAATGTTATACTAGGAAAACCAAGTCCTAATTTTGCCGTTCATAACATTTTTAGTATTTTTCACATAAAATCATGTGAAAAATATTTTAAATCTTATAAACGGTTAAAATAAGACTCGATTCATTTTGAAATGTGACGACTCAATTATTTTCCAATTTTGCCAAATATGAACGAGTTATGTTCATCAAATGCACTTCATTGCAGCAACCTTCAGATCAAATAAGCCTCTTCCAAGCATCTATACGTGTATTATACTTAGTTTCTTTTATATTCTCATAAACATTACTATAATAATAATATCATTTTTATAAAAATTGCAATTTTTATTGGAAAACATTTTTCATCACTTCAAAAATGTAAAACAGAGCTTTAAACGTTCAGAAGTAAGATAAGGTTTTTTTTAATATTTTTTAATCAAATTCTGTTTTTTTTTGTGCAGTTCCAAATTTTATCAAGAAAAGAGAGGATATACTTATTAGTATTATTCCATTAAAAATACCTTTTATAGCTGCCTTAGCGAGTTTACTGACAGATAACTCGCTATGATCTTGAACAAATATGGTGTCCGAGTCAAACTTATCCGGTTTCTTTGAACTTTTGTCTATAATTTCCAAGCCTCCTGATTTTATCAGCGAGTTTATCGCATCGTCACAAACTTTGTCTATGTCCACAGGTCTGACGGAGAAAAAAAAGTTTGAATTTATTATGATCTAATATCATTTTAAGTGTGTTATTGTTTAATGAAATATTTTAATTATCTCTTCACATGTATAAATAAAATATTATATAGAAATTATTAAATACTAGCTGTGCCTAGCTGAACCTAATGTCAAAAACATTTACTAATAAAACCATCTGGATATATTAAGTTTATTTACTTATCTACTTTAGTAGCGTCGACATTAAAATTATAATAACTTTTCATAGAGTGAACTGATTTTAATAAAACCAAGACTAATGTTACTCGAGGATATGCTTCATGATTTTCTTGATGAGGTTTTATCGTGATCGCAGTACTTTAGCAGTGATGTGTGTCCATACAAAAAGACAGACAGACATTTCGAAAAGTGTTTGAAATGTATTTTATTACTTATTGCGAGAAACTTGTAACAATTTTTTTCTCAAAAATCTAAAAAGTTGAGACACGTTAGATTTACATTCTCATTTTATATAGATACATTTATATTCAGCCGAGTCTTTGCAGAGCAGTTAACATATTTGCATTTGGAAAAACCAAAACTTTATTGAGTTACAACCTAACTTATAAATGAGAATATGCGTTTGTTTGTTTCTTACGCTTTGACGCCTTAACTACTCAATTGAGGTTCATCTGTAACAAATAAGCGGATTCACATCCGCATTTATAATAATAATTAGGATAACTGGATAAAACACTTACCCATCTTCCTGACCAGCAACTGCTAGGAACGTGCAGGAGAGCAGTCTCCGGACATCAGTTCTGGTGGTGGCGAGTCCCAAAGCGACCGCCCCGAGCACCAAACCCGCACCCTCCTGCAGCGAGCTGGTTGCTGGTTCCACTCCCCCGGACAGCACACCCTGCAACCTCTCCCACTCCTGACCGTTGCAGATTATTATACTCTCGCCTGAAACATTATTACTATCATCATCTTCTTACCCGTATCCCACCAAAGTAGTGTCGACACTACATATTTTCCTTTTCCGCTCTCCCCTGACAGATGTCACCTCAGTATTCACACCTTTTAAACACATTTCTTACACAATTCATCTATACCTTTTTCGGTCTTCCTCTACTTTTATATCCATCCACCATCATACTCGACACTTTTCTTGTCATATGGTTTCCATCTCTTGGGTTTCGTTCGGTCAGTCAGCGCCGGGGGCCCACCTCCCCCACTCCCTATCTTATCCCACCCCCTCCCCCGAAACATAGGCTGGTAACGCAATTGCGACTCCCCTAATTTGCTAGTGTCCATGGACGGCGGTGATCACTTATCAGGTGACCCGCGTGTTCGTTTGCCTCCTATGATATTTAAAAAAAATCTCTCCTCATGCCCGTACCATGTTAACCTCCTCAACTTTTCTATCACTGGTGCTATTTTCAAATTTCCTCTGATATACTCATTCTTAATGTTATCCATTCTAGTTACACCACACATCCACCTGAACAATCGCATCTCTGCCACATATAGTATTCTCTCATCCGTATCTTTCATCGGCCAGCACTCAGATACATACAGTATGACTGATCTTATAATAGTTTTATTCACCTTTCCCTTAACTTTCAAGGGCATTCGTGGGTCACAAGCTACACCAGACACCGTTCACCGTTTCACCCACGTTGCGTTTATCTTATTCCTCACATCCTTGTCTGATGAGTTCTGTGGAATGAGCTCCATTTTCCCACGAAACAATTACATTTATCTTGAGTTTTTAAACATTTATACATTTGACCATAATTTTATCTGATGTTAAATGGTGCAAGAAGATAAACACATTGAATCTAAAGGTGGCTCTCGAGTGCAACTGCTGGAGCAAGAGCTGTTCGGTAAAAAAAATCAACTTGACGGTGGTAGCTACCCAGGTGGATCTTAAAAAAACCCCTACCACCACGTTGTATAGGTATAAAAAATTATGGTATATTGTTTAAAGTTACCGGTTTCACAGACCCCAGCTCGTCCCGCGCGTCCCACCATCTGCCGGTACGCGGCCAGCGTCAAGAACCGCGTCGCGAGGAGTGGGGCCCGCACTATTACCCGCCGAGCGGGGAGGTTTACTCCCGCAGCGAGAGTGGACGTGCAGCACAACACCGATATCACTCCACATCTGCCACCAACAAACGAACAACACTCAGAACAATTAATAAATCGACTGCAGAAAGGAATTCGGTTGGAAAATATTTTTAGGCTTTGGCTTTTTTTATTGGAAAGGGGATATTGTCAAATTGGTCTCCTAATTTTATTGGTGTTTAAGCCAGAATCTTACAGTCACAAACTAACCATGTCCCACATATCTGACTGTACTCTTCCCCTCATAACCAATCACCTTGTGTCTAAATGTTGTCACTTCTATTAACGGACGATCCGCTACTGGACATTAATCATTTCATATTATAAAACAAAGTTCTCTGCCACGTCTGTCTGTCTGTCTGTTCGCGATAAGCTCAAAAACTTTTCACCGGATTTTCATGCGGTTCTCACCAGTAGATAAAGTGATTCATGAGGAAGGTCTAGGTATGTAATTTGTCAAGATTTTTTATTATTATCAGAGCAAGGCAACGTCCGCTGGGCCCGCTAGTATAATATAAATAATGTTGTGTATTTGGGTATTAAGTCATAATACTACAAGTATGCCTAATTGTAAATTAAATAACCCTGTGTAAAATCGTGTTCCAATATTATTTGTACCTGAAAGCATTCTCTAGTAACACCCGTTCGTCACTTGCCAACCCCGCGTGATGGTAAGCGACGCCACAGCGCACGGCGCGAACTAACTCCCCGCTAGAGCCCTCCGCACTTAGTGCACCCTCCAGCTGCTCAAAAGAAATCTACTAAGGCATAGAAAAAAATACCCGCCCAACAAATATATAAAAACTTTTTTCGGATCGTAGGCATTTAACTGAAAAAAATCGGAAAATTATATGATTTAGGGTATTACAATCGCGTTTCTAATCACAACTTCATAATTGGAAAATGAGAATGATACTAGGAAATCAAGAGTAGAGAAGATATTCAACTATAAATTTTAATTTTAATCTGCGCAATAGAGTACAGAATACATAATAAATACAATTATTCAGATGATAGACATATTGGCCTTTCACCTTACTCCACTCCACAACCGCGCGCCGACTGTAATGCGACATGCAATAGATGAACGAAAAAAATTCAAGCGATGGGAAAAAACCTTTAACTTTAAAAAAATTGTGTGTAGTTCACACGCGGTAGAAGTTAATCTTATCCGGCGCTCTCACTGACCGAACGAAACGCAACAATGCAATCACTATTACTTCATGTAAGTTTAGTTTAGTTCAGTTCAAAAATATAAAAAATCCTCATACGCTACTAAGTATTGGAAATTTCTACCACTAAATTAATAAAAAAATCAAACATTTAACACACGTACAACCATTACATAGAGTAGTACCAAAAATGTGAAGATAGATGGCGTTTAAAACGAATCTGAAGGATACGTGACGATATTTAGAATAGATTTTACTCCTTAAGTCGGAATTTATTTAATCGTATGGTTAAATAGAGTAATCCATATTTTGTTATAGTTGGATATTTAATTCTTTACGCCATTTTTCTGACCGCTGCACTGTTCCACGAATCAATTGGAACGACAAATAAAGTAATCAATCAAACGACGATTGTGACAAATAAATAAATAACAGTTTAAAAAAAATAAAAAAATACACTTTCATAAAAAATCCAACTAAAAAACAGACTAATAATAATAATAATTTTTTAACTTTTTTTTTCGGATTATTGCATTATCATCGACCTTTGACAGGTGTGCAAAGTTTGAATTAAATCTGATCGTTCAAAGTAGGACAAAATCGAGCTCAAAGGGGTCGGTTACATACATACAGGTGAAGCTAATAAAAGCATGATAAAAAAAAATAATCATGTTTTGTAATAATACCTGAAAAGCTTTTCTAAACAATATTTGAAATAAAAACGTACTTTCTCTGTAATTTGCAAAGCAAGGCGACGACATTTTCGCAGTTGCGTTTAGTCGGACAAAAAATGAGGCAGCTGCCATCTGGAACCACTTCGGAAACCAGTCCACCCAGCCGGTCCGGATCCATGCTTTCCGCCAACTTGGTGTACTAGACGTGATAAAAAAAAACAAAGAACATTGTGTGGTTTTATAAAATCACGATGCAAGTGCAACTTTTTTCTGATTGTAATTGTCTTTAATGCGACATGAACTAACAATTTTCAGAAAATTATTCGATTTAGGGTATTCAAATCGCGTTTTTAATCTAAGCTTAATAAATGGATAATGGGAAATCAATAGTAGACATTATATCCAAGTATACATTCTAATTGAAACCTGTGTATTGGAGTAGGGAATCTATATTATAATAAAACTGTAGCAAGGTCAAATCTGTACATTAAATATTTTTTCAAAATTTTGATCGGGGTAGGACCTGTGTATTGGAGTAGGGAATCTATATTATAATAAAACTGTAGCAAGGTCAAATCTGTACATTAAATATTTTTTCAAAATTTTGATCGGGGTAGGCTTTGTTATCGATATAGAAGCCAAAACTACCCGTTTTAAAATTTTTGTCTGTCTGTCTGTCCCTGTGAACGCGCATCACTCGGAAAGTACTGAACCGATTTTGACGAAACTTGGCACAATGATAACTAATGTTACGAGATTACATTTAGGATACTTTTTGTCCCATAAAACGCAATGGATTCTCCAGGATCTGCCTGTTTGTCTATACCTTTAAACACGAATCACTCTGAAAGTACTGAACCAATTTAGATGAAATTTGGCACAGTTATAACCAATATCACAAGGTTACATCTAGGATACTTTTTATCTTATAAAACGCAAGGGATTCTCCAGGATAACGGACGAAAGTAAAAAAAATGTAGTTCATGATATTCTTGACGAATTTTGGTAAATTTTCTTTGTGCTATATATAGCAGACAGATTAGCTAAAAAATGAAGCTATATTTCCATATGCTACTTTAAAAAAAAAT
>MU159055.1:0-48900 GCA_015888305.1 Antheraea pernyi | reverse complement strand
TCCGATGGGTTAGCATATCTCTGTCATCAAAAGAAATCTACTAAGGCATAGAAAAAAATACCCGCCCAACAAATATATAAAAACTTTTTTCGGATCGTAGGCATTTAACTGAAAAAAATCGGAAAATTATATGATTTAGGGTATTACAATCGCGTTTCTAATCACAACTTCATAATTGGAAAATGAGAATGATACTAGGAAATCAAGAGTAGAGAAGATATTCAACTATAAATTTTAATTTTAATCTGCGCAATAGAGTACAGAATACATAATAAATACAATTATTCAGATGATAGACATATTGGCCTTTCACCTTACTCCACTCCGCAACCGCACGCCGGCTGTAATGCGACATGCAATAGATGAACGAAAAAAATTCAGGCGATGGGAAAAAACGTTAAACTTTAAAAAAATTGTGTGTAGTTCACACGCGGTAGAAGTTAATCTTATCCGGCGCTCTCACTGACCGAACAAAACGCAACAATGTAATCACTATTACTTCATGTAGGTTTAGTTTAGTTCAGTTCAAAAATATAAAAAATCCTCATACGCTACGAAGTATTGGAAATTTCTACCATCAAATTAATAAAAAATCAAACATTGAACAAACGCACAACCATAACATAGAGTATTACCAAAAATGTGAAGATTGATTGCGTTTAAAACGAATCTGAAGGATATGTGACGATATATACAATAATTTGACTTCTTAGGTAGGAAGTGATTTAATTGTATGGTTAAATAGATTAATACATATTTTGTTATAGTTGGATATGTAATTCTTTCTACCATTTTACTGACCGCTGCACTGTTCCACTAATCAATTGAACCACGCAGCGACATATAGAGTAATCATTCAACCGACGATTGTGACAAATAAAAAAAAATAATCAAGTTTTATAAAAATACCTGAAACGATTTTCTAAACAAAATTTAAAATAAAAACGTACTTTCTCTGCTATTTTAAAAGATTTATCACATACCATCTGGGTAAATGTTTGAGTGAGCCCCTTGATAGTTTGGATTTACAATTGGAAACTGTAGGTGTGGCTGCAATCGGGTTTTAGGTTTAAAAATATAATTGAAACCGGTGATAACCGTTTTGGTGCAGACGAAGTCGCACGGGTCAGCTAGTACATAATAAATGCAATGATTCAGATGATACACATGTTGGCTTTTCACTTTACCCCTACGACACATGCGATAGATGGACGAAAAATTAATCGTTTCACTTTATTGAAATACTGTTACGAAAACACAGATAGTACATATGTTTTTAAAGCGAGCATGTAATATTAGGATGTTTCATTTAAAACAACTGTTTTTTTCGCCGATACCTTGAAATATCGTTCGACGCGCCGAGATCCCCACAAAATTGAGCACTTAATTATAATCCTATGAAATAAGCATTTTTTCCCATTGAAAAAAGCATGTATTACAAATCACTTTATTTTTTTTACTTCTATAACATTGCCGAATTTTAATCTGTCATAGTAACGAGCTCGGTTATTTGTTATATTTAATTTTATTATTTTCAGAATAGCACATTCTACCAAAAAAGTACAAAGAACAAATTTATAGGAAATTGAATTATGTATAAAAATAGTTCTCATCGTTATTATGGCTACAATGTATAGTTTTCAACAAATGAGCAGTTGAATATTTGTGCTTGAATATTAATACTATGGGTACAAAATAAGAGATAATGTAGATGGAGAATTAATAATATTTGGTAAGTTATTCAGTAAAACAAGCAAGTTAAACATTATTTTCTAAAGAGTGAAAAAGCCCCACGCTAAATGAATGGGAAAAGTATCGTCGCTTAGGTAAAGTTAAACGTTTTCGAAAAAAAAAATGTTTTTCGTCAGTGTTTTTAGGCTATAAACTAACGACATAAATGATACCCGAGTCAAATTCAAAACGTAAACCCAAGTTATTAATTTGGAGCCATTAAAACTATTACTCACATTATATGCCAGGTCTCTATCTGGAATGATGTCCACCCCGGTGGTGTTCCAGGAGATGCGGTAGAGCTTGTTGCCGAGCTTCACGTACTCCGTGAGCTCGACAGGACGGAACTGCCTCTCGAAGACTTCAGCGTGGAGGAAGGTGGCCACCTCCGGCAGGTTCCCGATGGTGGCGCTCATCCCCACTATTTGTATGTCTTCTGGCGATATTATCCACTTATTTTGTATACACCATAGGATAAGAAAGTATCATGTGGGCAAAAATTTTATCTTTTTTTTCTACCCATATCACTTTTAACATTCAACTTTTCTTAAAAAAATTTTTTTTTTTTTTCTACCTATATAAGGACAAATCACTTTTAACATTCAACTTTTCTTAAATTAAACAAATAATTAATAATTCAGTTTTTAAAGTATCTGCAATCTTGACGACCTATTTCCTTTTTTTAAAGTGTGTTTTCTTGTCATTTACGGCACAGGAAAACCTTCTATTATAAAAAATCCTAGATTCCCTTGCATATTTCTTTTCCTCGCAAATTCCCCTGTATACTTACCTCCCTAAATTTCACTCTATAAACTTACAAACCCCCCTTAATTAAGCAAAGAAATGGTGATCTGATATTTTGTGCACTTCTGCAAACTATAATGCATGTATTTGAACTGTTATAAAGTCGAGTACTTGTACTTACTGTTAGTGAATAAGACAGTAGTTAGCAATGTTTCTAATGTCCCACCTCGTCCTTTCTCTCCGATCAAATGTAATTCATCGACCTTAAAATGAAATGGGATTTAATAAATACAGTATATCTACAACATTTATTAAATATTTTCAAATTGCATATAAATAAAATTTGAAGATCATAAAAGAAGACTAAAAAATCTTATTAACGGCAAAATTTGCGACTTCATTCACTTCGTATAAAGACTGAAAATCTTAAAGAATCTGAAAAAATTAAAGATCTTCCATGAATGATTGAAATTGGAGTAGGTTAATTCTGAAATATAAAAACTATAAATTTATTAAAAATAAGTAATTACCACATTATACTTTTTACTAATAATATATTCAATAGTGACCTAAGTAACCCCTGCCTTTGGCCTAACTGTCCTAGAGACCACAGCCACAACAATGTAAACGGCTTTTAAAGTTATTCAAAGTATATAGTTAGGATAATTAAGTGCTAAAGAAAAGTTTAGATATATGTTTTTTTTTCTATATAAAACTCAACTTTTTGAGGCTTTACCAGGTTCGAATGTTAGTCTTGCCCTTATAAATACACCAACCACTGCAAACATTATTAATTAAATGCTAAAAAAAACCTTGAACTCAGTAAAAAGTCGAATTGTAAAACCATTTACAAAATGACTGTGTGTAAAACTGAATAAAATTCACAATGTTAGATTAATAAAATTGTAAAATTTACATTTTCACACTAGGACAAACTCTGTTTTGTTTATATTAATATCAAATATGAAAAAAAAATCTTAAAGAATATAAGAAGTAGATAAGTGCTCACCACAATGAGCCCCAACTCGTCAAGTCTCTCCAACTCAATAAGACTCCTAACCAGTGCAAGTCCTTTCTCTATAGTGGCAATGTATATGCTATTTTTTTTCCTTCTCTTCTTTGGCGGTAATATACCCTTACCACCAGCATACTCTTCTAATAAAAAATTTAACTGTACTGCAAAGGGAGATAGGGCCCATATCTAAAAATAAAATTAGTCAACATACACCATGGATATGTGAAAAAAAAAATTCAACCCATAAGTAGTAATAGTAATATTAGAAAATATTCAGATTATTTTTAGTGAAAAAAAATGTTTAATGAACAACATGGTTTACACCAGGGGTCACCAAAAGGTAGATCACAAGAGCTTTTCTAAAATGTAACAAATAAACAACTAAAACTTATTTGATTCACAATTAGGCCAGAATAACCCCCTCATAACTTTCGTTTATCTTTTTTTTTCAAACTGACTACGTTGTTGACCTGGACAGGTCTTTACAGCTTCACCAAACTATTAACTCGAGCGCTGAAGGCACTCACCCGATTTTATTTGGGCAACTACCTCAAGGGTGCGCGGCACACCTCGGCTTGGGCTGTTGCCTGATACATGCAAGTCGCTACCTATTTGTTTCTTTTATCGTTTTTAGCAGGAGTTACCTATAGCTACCTAGACAACAATCCTGCATCACACATATTTACAGCCTTTCAGAGTTCACCAGCAGTTCAAGTTTGAGCACCCATGGTTTACTATACAATAATGTGGTTTCAAAGCACATACAAAAATAGAATCTTAAAAGCCTTGCAATATACTACATATTATAATAACAATATATGCATTTTAAAAATGTTTCTGTACAGGATGCCACATATTATCCCATTATGTTAGCGATTAAAGTCATATAATTAAATGTAACATCAAATTTATAAAAGTCTATGGTAGATTCCAAGATTTGAACCTGCAGACAATAAATCAATATTACACTACTCTAACCTTTACAGACACCAGAAATTTAGATCAGCTTGTATATAGCTATATAAAGTTCTTCTAGAACATTTTTTTTTATATCATAGGTGGCAAACGAACAAGTGTCGTAGTGGCCTAGTGGTTTGACTGGTGGAATATTATTTCTATGTCCGCAGGTTCGAACCCCGGCATGTACCAACGAATTTTTCGGAATTCGCGTACATTTACTGATTTAAATTGCTAACACTATCGGCTGACGGTGAAGGAAAACATGGTGAGGAAACCCGAACCTGAGAATTTTCTTGTAGTACTACTGTACGTGGGAAAAATATAGAACTGTGGATTTCTCAGAGTTTGATATCACCAATACGTCGTGGGCTGGCGTGGTGATTACGCCCATACCTTCCTTCGGAAAGAGGCCTATTGCCCTGCAGTGGGTCTTTTACAGGCTAATGATGAAACGAACAAGTGGGGCATCTGATGGTAAGTGATCACCCCCTTCCATAGACACTTGCAACACCAGAGTAGTCGCAAGTGCGTTGCCAGCATGTGCTCTGTGTTTGGGAGAAGAAGGAGTGGGGAAGTGGGGAAGTGGGGAGGGGGTAGAGGAGTTGGGTTTCCGGTGCTCTCACTGACCAAACAAAACGCAACAATGCAAGTACTGTTACTTCACATTGGTTTTCTGTGAGAGGGTGGTACTACCCCGGGCGAGCTGACCCATTCATGCTGAAACCAGTAGTAGCTTCAGCGTGGCTCTACTACCTACCAAAAAAAAAAAGAAAACTACTTTTAGAAAGCTATGATGAGAGCTACTATCCAAAATCATTTTTTAACAGTCACCACTGTATAAATGTAGTTAGTTCCTAGAGTTTTGAAAAGAGAAATAACAAGAATCTTACTTTCTCCTGCACAATAGCGACATAAGGTAGTATAAACAATGCATTTTTCTTCCTGTTTAAAAGTTCTCGTAGCATCAACACCTCAGCGACCAATGTTTTGCCACCACTAGTGGGTAGAGCGTACACCAAGTTATGTCTCTCTTTGATTGCATTTAGATTTAGGCATTCCTCTTGCCAGTCTAGGATGAAATACTGAATTATTAAATATTATTAATGGGGTAAACAATAAACTAGTGGTCACTAGTAATCGAAATTTGGCTACATTTCATGATTTTTAAAATTTTCAACATGAATAAAACACAGTTCCAAGGTTGTATTTTTTTTTAATGTTTGTTAACTCTGGACTTTGTGATTTATAAAGACTAAGAAAAATACTTTCAATGGAAAAAGTGTTATTCCGAGGGGATTTCATATTAATTTCAATAACATTGTACATAGGATTTTGAAGATACAATAGGGAAATCCTTAAAATTGAAAAGACAATTTAAAGCAGTTGAGATATTAGAAAGGTTATGACAATCTTTAGTGTAATCAGGTACCTAACTATGGTAAATTATTTTTTACACCTATGTATTTCTTTATGTAGAAGCTTTAATGTTGTTTTATTATAACTTGCTTATAGATGTACTGTAGCGCATTCACTTCTGTATAATTCAAGGAACGAATATAAACATTGGTATGTGTGGATATTTGATCTCGGAGTATATATATTAAGGTGTGCTAAAAAGTCGTTTTTATCTTTGCTCACATCCCCAAAATAATATAGGATATATCTAAAGAAAAATTATGCCCAAAGGACAGCTCTTAATTTAAATTTTTAGAGGTCCTCCAAGGAACTATCTTTAAATTTTCCCTATAAATAAGGTATCCCTGCATTAATCCCTTTACTAAAAAAAAGTTCAGTAATTTACCTAAAGAATATTTATAAAAATAACTCTTTTCTCTACATCCAATATTAGTAAAATGGATGATTATGCTTTTGATATAATATGATTGAATTACTAATTATAAGTAATTAAATGAATTATTACCATAAAATTTTTCTATTTTTCTATATGTCTTAAACAAATCCTTGGTAGCTAATGGTAGTCCATAAAAATTATTGCGATTCAACAGTTGACCTGATTTCGAATGCATAATTTCATTATTTGATTCAGTACTAACTTGAGGTAAATCATATATTTTATGTCTGAAGGGCTGACAATCTTTAGAAATAGTAATGTTATTTTCATTTAATAATTCCATTTCAACCTCATCTTCCAGAATGAAGTTTTCTTCATTTTTATGTGGAACGGGACATCTATCTTCATGATTTGATTTGACATCAGATCTATTTGTATCAAAATTTGAAATGGATTGAGTTATAAAGTCAAAACTATCTTCATATGCTTTAATAGATTTATTTAGAATTTGGTGTCTCTTAGCTTGATTTTTATTAATATCTACATTTCTTTTATATAACTTTCTTGATTTCGTTGATTTTGGTGAATCTTCTACAATATCAGCTTCTGGTAACACAAACTTTTCTACATCCTTGTTATATTGTACTACATTTCCTGTTCTGTTACTTAAATAGTCTTGATTTCGTAAATTACTTTTCTCTCTTCCATTGCATAAATACTTTTTTATAGGATCAAATGAGGTAACATGGTTAGAAACTGATTGATTTAATTTAGAAGTAAACATTTCTTCAGACAAATCTTCTATTTCCTTGTTATTTATAATTTCTTGTGTACAGAATTCGTTGAAATTTGTAGTAGTAGTCGAAAGTTCCCATGTTTCGACTGCTGAAGTATAGAAAATATCATTTGTCCCAGGTGCGTCACTACAGGTTGAAGCATTACCCGAATCAAACAAATACTCATCTTGATTGCACGGCAAATGCGGCGAATCACATCGTCCTGTGTTATTTACATGTTCATTTCTTTCACGAGTTAAATTTGAATTTCCCTCAGAAATTAAATTATGTTTTTTTCTATTTGAGTGGACCTCTTCGGAACCAAGTTGACGTCGTTTTAGTGTAGACGTATTTTCACGAAATTTTATCATAGCTGAGTTAAATTTTTGTAAAATTTATTTCAATGTTTACCATCATCACAATCAACAAAACTTCTCGTCATTTTATAATATTTGACATTTACTAATCGTTCTAAAACAACAACAATGAAGGATATAAAATGCATATACAAAACGCAAATTCATCTTTCACTCAGAATTAATAATTTTAAAATCATATTATTATTTTACATTTGATAATGCCGGTATAGAGTTAAAATTTATAAATATAGTACTTACTATAACAGTTTGCAGGACTTTGTCTAGTTGTTTTTTTTTTTTCTCGAACTGACTACGCTATTGACCCGGCAGGGTCTTCACAGCTTCACCGGACTACGTCTTGTTGTTGTTAGTTGTTTTTCTAATGTCAAGCGATCGCGATTGTCTTAATAGCGGTAAACGTCTACACACAGGTTTCTTTGTAAGGGAACGCATTTCAGCATATACGTTAAGAACATCCTACTTTCTATACAGTATCATCTATATTTATTACCCACAACGAAATATATAAGATTACAACAGAAATGGATATGAAAACATATATTAATGGTCTGCTTGTATGAGAGTGGTAATAATGGATTTGTGGTTACCGCTAAATTAATTTATTTGTGTGGGTTAAAAAAAAGTGGGTGTTTTGATTATGACCACACGACAGAAGTGAAAACTTATAAATAAATACATGCACACAAAATTTTATATATATTTGTGTACGTATATAATAGTAATATTTAAATACGCACAAACTACTACTGCACTGGTTCGTAAACCAGTAATCGAGAAGAACCGGCGAGAAACTTGATCTGATTATTTTTTTATAGTATATATTTTTGTATCAATGCATTATATGTATAATCGTTTTTAATGGATACACGGAGACGGAGTGTTATATCCAGGCACAACTATCATTCACATATTGATCCACCCTGTAACTTTTTTTAACATCAAAACCTGTTTATCATTGTGCTTGAACTTACTATCCGGCAAATCTGTACCACTAATATTATAACGCGGGAGGGTTTGTTTGTTTAGTTGAACGCACTAATCTCAGGAACTACTGGTCCTATTAGAAAAAATATTTCAGTGTTAGATAGTTCATTTATCGAGGAAGGCTATAGACTATGTCACCAATCTAAAATTAATAGGAGCGGAACACCAACGAAAATTTTTTTAGCCCCAAGTAACTATTACACACGGACGAAGTCGCAGGAACAGCTAGTTAATAATATGCTTTGGGACTTTGTTGTATAACTTAATATTATTACTACGTAGAAAACTGTTACCGGCCTTATTAACCTTGAAGCACGGGATGGCGAATTTGTGATTATTTTTGGTATTACACAATGTCGATCTTATACTGAATTTAGTTTTTGCAGATAGGTATATTATATTACGTCATCCCGACCTTAATTATCGAAACTTAGACTTTAATGATTCGCAAGGTCGCACATTTTAAATAGCTCGAACTACCCATTTTTGTAATACAAATATAGTATCTAACTCAGCTGCAGTCCTGCTTGCCATCAGTGTAATTAAAAAAAAAAAGTGCACTTAGGAGATTACCGCCAGGAACAGTTCCTTAATGAAAGTAAGGGTTCAGATGAACAAGTTTCATTTAATGTTTTATAAAAGATATTCATTTATTAAGAGTGAAATATAGAATAGAGAATTATAAATTATATAAAAAAATACTAAATTAAAAAGTTATAACAAAATCTCCACGATTTCACTGTTGAAATTGTAGGACTGGAAGCACACGATGCTCGTGTTCATCACCACGCTAGCCCCCCCTCGGCAGGTCCGTTCCCTCGGCGTGGAGCCCTTGAGTACGCTGCTCGCGCGATACAGTGACACAAAATCTTACATCACTGCGATAACATTACACATATCACCTCCACACACGTGCACGCATACACATGGAAGTGGAAGGGTTTTTTTTCCTTATCAAACTGAAATAGTTTAGAATATTATCCGATACGAAATATATATAAGGGTTGTTGAGGTATGTATGCTTGGTACACATATATGTATGAACAACTCATATACGTATGAATAGTTAGCTTAGCTTAGGTTAGCTCACATAGGTCGCGAATTGCATGTATCAGGCAACAGCCCAAGCCGAGGTGTGCCGCGCACCCTTGAGCTAGTTGTCAAAATAAAATCAGCTGAGTGCCTTAAGCGCTTGCTTTAGTAGTCCGGTGAAGCTATTAAGACCTTGCTTAGTCAATAACATAGTCAGTTCGAAAAAAAAAAGCTCGTGTTCACGAATTTCGATACTCTCACTTCACTCATGCAAACACACTCGCATACAATATAAAGAGACAGAAAGAGTGAGAGAGACAGGGGGCATAACGTTATTTCGTTACGTAAGTTACGTTTCTATGGTACTACCCCGAGCGAGCCGACCCATTCATGTTGAAACCAATAATAGCTTCAGCATGGCTCTACCACCTACAAACAAAACGTAACTTACGTAACGAAATAACGTTATGCCCCCTGTCTCTCTCACTCTTTCACAGGTGTATCAAGATACCATTCTTGAGAAGGTAGTGAAACCCCTTAACAACACCATGTTCAATAACCAAGAATGGTCCTTCCAGCAAGACTCGGCGTCGGGTAATAAAGCTCCGGCCTACGCAGTCTTGGTTGGAAACGAACGTTTCGGACTTCATCAGAGCTGAAGACTGGCCGTCGTCTAGTCCCGATCTTAATGATTATGGATTATGATTTATGGACAGTTTCAGAGATTACGGCTTGCTCTAAACGCCATGATAATTTGGAATCCCTAAAACAATCCGTACGATTGGCAGTGAAGAATTTTCCTACAGAAAGTGTGCGTGCTTCTATTGAGAACTGGCCTCAACATTTAAAGGACTGTATTGCTGCCAATGGAGGCGACTTCGAATAAGCTTTTTATGTTTTAAATTGTTTTATATATACGCATTAAACTAACACACTATAATAGTAATAAATGTTATTTGCAATAGAAAATATCTTTTTTCTTTGTTTCAGTATTTATGGCAAGAGAGAGAGAGAGCTCAATATTTAAAACTCTCCATACGCTTGGTATTAGTAAAATGTTTGTGTACCAGGCTATTAATAGGTACAATGAGACCTCCTGTTTGTGACATAAAAAGATCTGGCCGTCCACGTAGTGTTCGTACGAAAAAGGTGGTCAAAGCAGTAGGGGAAAGAATTCGAAGAAATCCTGTCCGAAAGCAAAAGATTTTATCTCGGGGAAGATATCACCTAGAACCATGTCGCGTATTTTAAAAGATGACTTAGGACTTGCAGCCTATAAGAGACGTACTGGTAATTTCTTAACTGATAATTTAAAAAGAATAGGGTGATACAATCGAAACAACTACTGAAGCGGTACGTCACGTACGAAGGTCACAGAAGAATTTTGTTTACGGATGAGATTTTTTTTACAATTGAGCAACATTTTAACAAACAAAATGACCGTATTTATGCTCAAAGCTCTAAGGAAGCTTCCCAATTAGTCGACAGAGTGCAATGTGGGCACTATCCCTCTTCAGTGATGGTTTGAAGGAGTATAAGCTATGAAGGAGTGACTGAGCCATACTTTTGTGAGAAAGGTATCAAAACAACGGCACAGGTGTATCAAGATACCATTCTTGAGAAGGTAGTGAAACCCCTTAACAACACCATGTTCAATAACCAAGAATGGTCCTTCCAGCAAGACTCGGCGTCGGGTAATAAAGCTCCGGCCTACGCAGTCTTGGTTGGAAACGAACGTTTCGGACTTCATCAGAGCTGAAGACTGGCCGTCGTCTAGTCCCGATCTTAATGATTATGGATTATGATTTATGGACAGTTTCAGAGATTACGGCTTGCTCTAAACGCCATGATAATTTGGAATCCCTAAAACAATCCGTACGATTGGCAGTGAAGAATTTTCCTACAGAAAGTGTGCGTGCTTCTATTGAGAACTGGCCTCAACATTTAAAGGACTGTATTGCTGCCAATGGAGGCGACTTCGAATAAGCTTTTTATGTTTTAAATTGTTTTATATATACGCATTAAACTAACACACTATAATAGTAATAAATGTTATTTGCAATAGAAAATATCTTTTTTCTTTGTTTCAGTATTTATGGCAAGAGAGAGAGAGAGCTCTTTTTGAGAGCTTCCGCTGCGTGTTAGCGTTATGCTAAAGTAAGTTTTCCACGCAGACGAAGTTGCGGGCAGAAGCTAGTTTAATATACTACGTATTTATAGTTAAATTTGTGTTATATATATGTGTGCACAACTATATTAAAAGCGTTCATAAAGTTTGACGCGCACTGTACATTCATCACTTTATACCTAGACAGTTAATCCATTAGTTTTGCATAACATAGTATAGTAGAACATTTTGTAATGCATTGCGATTACGTGGTATTTCTTAAGGTCAAAATGTACCATCTAATACCTACTGGTGTCAAGGACTGCACTCGAAAGCTTATTTATCAAGTTCTATTATCCTCACATTTTTCTGACCATGGTCTAATAATTACGTTGTCAGTTGAGCAGTATTGTTGGCGGGAGATACGCGTTATAATTTCGCGTCATGACATGCTAGTAAAGCATATTGCGCTTGCTCGGCTTGCGACAGTCTAGCGACGCGTAGTATAGCGGCCTGTGTACGCTTGATATTGACGTTTTGTATTGAGATTGTACAGCCTATCATGTTTTGTTAATTAATAAAATGTATATAAATATTGTTCGGAGTGTCAATACATGTGAAAACCACACTAATGTTAATAATCGCAATATATAAATTATGAAATTTAAATTATTCATACTACAATTTAAAAGATAACACAGTTGTTTCACTTCTGTCGGCAGTCCTTATGACTGCCTCCAACCGACTTTTTATAGAAATCATAAATATAATATGCATTAGTAAATTGGCCATATATGTAATCAATTTACGAAATATTGTCCAGGAATCAAAATTAGTGGGGTTGATTTTATTTTGGATTCGGAACGGATATGGCCTACGGTTCTCAGTTTGATAGAAACTGCTTTAGACTTCGTATGTAAGATTTGGTTAAATTGTTGCTAAGGCCTAAATTCTACCATATGAGGTTTGAACGCGTGTCCTTAGCGTTCCATTGAAGTTGTCCTGTAGTTGCTTGAACGATGATGGTTCCGTGGTAGAATGTTCAGACACCGGTATATTAGCTAAGGTTCTAATCCAGTAATGAATCAGAGCTTACTATGAACGAAAATATTATTATTGAAATTTATAGCATGGCAATAAAACACTTTCTATATCCGTCTAGCTAACTAGGTAAGGTCCGGGAGGCAAACTTGAGGGTAAATCGTCCTTTACACTTACCGTGTTACCAACTCACACTACTTTTTATATCAGGAAAGGTTGTGGATAAATGATAAAACGTAAAATGTGTAAAACCTCATTAAATTTAGAGGGGGCCGCCTCTGAAGTGCAGCTGTCGGAACACACCAACAGGTCCTTGACGAAAGATTTTTAACTTGAGGGTGGTAGCTAGCCAGGCGGAATTAGAACAAGCCCAACCACTATGTAAAAATACCTGCATGTGTAGAATGAGATTGTGTATAATTCATTTCATTCCTTATTACTACCCTGGTTTATTTTGTTTATAATGGTTTCATGTTAATTTGCGTGCCGTGTTTGTCGCAATCAAATCCTAAGCTTTTCATAGAGGAATTAATTTTTGATCACAATCACAAATTTCATAGTGGGCTGTGAATACACGACGTGGTGGGCCCAATACGTCGTGGGCTGGCTTGGAGATTTTGCCTATACCTTCCTACCCCGAGAGTGGGTATGATGAATAGGCTGATGATGATATGGTGATTTAGTGAATAGTAATTGTTTCAAAATGAAAGAGTGAACTCTAATAATATGCATAGATCGAATTGATCGTTATTATGTTTTGCGACAAGATTTTGCACGCGTCGGGGTTTCAAAAAAAGCCCTTCCTGATAGCATGCCGGGCATCGTATCGACTGGCGGCTTCGTATCACCGGGTTCCCTTTAGAAACCGGAGCTGCCCGCACAAAAATGACCTGCGCTAAATATAGAGTGAGGGGAAAGGGGAGCAGGTCGGAGAGGAGGCGCGCGCGCCGCCCGCCGCCAGTCAGAGCCGCCCCGGTCGCCGCGGACTCCACATTCCAACGTCGCTGTGCTGCCGGTCGAGGAACCAGTGCGAAGTGACTGAGTGACCGTCTTCTACCCGTGCGACGTAAGTGCCCTCGCGAGTGCAAGTGCGCCACGGGTACAGTGTGTATGTGTGCGGACTGTGAATGCGGATACACGAGAACCTATGTGCCGTCTAAAAATACGCGCGCGTTCACGCCGCCCAGCTCCATGTATAGCTCGGCGTTACGTTACCGCCGAGTCTGAAACACCGGCGGCGTAGACACGCGAAAGTGAAATTTACACGAAAATTAGATCGATTTATATAGAAAAATTAGTACTTTTCAACTAGACACGTACACATCACACTATACCCGTCAAATTTTACAATAATCAACTAACTGGTGTTTTGTAATTAACACTTGAATGAGTCCGGTATCCTGGATACAGATGAGAAATAATTATATGACATGACATAATGGAGTGTCACGAAATGATTAATAATTTAAGAAAATGTTGTTCTTGAAAATTATACTTTGATGATTTTATTGCAATAAAACTTCTAAATAACTAATTTTCTTGTACTTTTATAATGATACATTACTTAATTATTGCATTAAAAATACGAAATATTACTAAAATCAGATACTGTAATAAAATACATAAAATAATTGAAGTAATAACTGATTACTAAAAAATAGATTATTAATAGTAGCATTGGAAATACTAAATAGGTACGTGCCACTTTGTACGTATCTCTTGATAAACAACGAATGCAATAAACCTAGTTACCTACACATTATTTGAATGACAATACAATAATTCCAAAATCCAAATAAGAGTATTACGAAAGACATCACTTAAAGTATTCTAATCTAAATACTTGTTTATGTACACATAGCAAGCTTGATATAATAAAACATCTGCTCAATAGATATATCAACAACGATATTATAAGAGCAATCAATCAACAAACACATCACATATACCGAAGGTCACGGTACAATAGATGATAAGGTGATGAAATATAAGAATGAAGATTATGTTCACACATAATGATGCAACTTCGGAAGTGGTTATAGTTAGACACGTTACCTTGGACCAATTTCTTGTTATACCCATAAGCTTTAATAGGCTTGTAAATTTAAAAATTACTGAAAGAAACGTTCAGATATAAATTACAGCTTGAACTAATGTGAATAGTAGATTCAAATGAAACAAAAATGATCGTATAGTAAAGAATAAATAGTTTAACAAGAGAGACGATGACCCAAATAAAAAAAAACTTAAATATTTGAATGTTTAGAAGTCTTTAAAAGGAATGTGGAGAGAAAAGGTTTTCCATCAATTTATTTATCGTCTATGTATTATTTGTTTCGAGTTTCGACTTAAAACATATAATGTAATCTGAATCCGCATTACAACGGAAACGGGCGTTAATTGAAATAATGGCATCGAGAAATCCGAATCCTAGGCAACATTCGAACGCGAAATCCAATTTTATACTTTCTTTGAATCGGTGCCAAACAGCCGTCCGGTCCGTAGGTGTGCTTAATGGCGAGAAAGATAAAACCTCTAAAAATAAAATGGCTTTCGTAAACAATCGCCACGTTTTACACGTTCACGTTTCAAATGCGCCCACACAAGTTTCTGACATATATGGTTTCATCTGTAACATCTGACTACATTCTTTGGTAATATTGCCAGAGTTTTGGAAACGGATGACTAGACGCCCAAGGACTTAATTATTAAAAGACCTCTTTTAATGATTATTGATGATAATTACTATATTTTCAAACATCTTTAATTCCCAGGAGTATTGTAAAACCTTGTAATAACAAGGGAAAAAGTACGGTAGTTGCTCATACCGTATACCTTGTATTTAATTCTATATATACTAATATTATCTAATTCTATCTATACTAATATTATCAAGCTGAAGAGTTTGTTTGCTTGAACGCGCTTATCTCAGGAACTACTGCTCCGATTGAAAAATTCTTTATCGAAGATTTCTATATATCATCACGATAAGACCAATAGGAGAGAAGCACCAATGAAGAATGTGTAAAAATCGGGGCACTTCTCCCTTTAGAGAACTTCCGCGGCGTGTTAGCGTTATCCCGAAGTATTTATTCCACGCTGACAAAGTCGCGGACAAAAGCTAGTATTAAATAATAGAGGAAGGCGACCTGGTCAACTGACAAATGAAATCCATATTTTCAATAAACTTGTATCGAGGCTACAGCTCACGGATTGCAGAACCCCAATATATTACAGAATAAGCTTTAGCATTCAACAACTTACAGAATTCCTTGATAGTTTGCCAAAGTCGTTAATTTTTTGTGATGCAATTTCAAACACGTCTGGTTTGTTAATGTTTGCTTTGTAAATTGGAACTGATGCAACTGTGTTAGTGAATTTAGACTTCAACTAATATAGATATACTAAGTAAGATTTAATTAAGGGAATTTACAGAAAGTATTTTTTTTCATTTCAGACTACATAAACAGCCAACATGTCTGACGAGGAAGAATATTCGTGAGTATAATTTATACTTGAAAATATATAAAATCAAATTTGGTTAGATTTTGTAGATACACATATTAGATAAGTACTACATGCATTACAGGAAATTTAAAGTCGATTAGGTTAGATTAAGTTATGGGTACTGGCCTATATCACAATAGTAAAATCTTCACAGATTACACTACCGAAAACGTTTACATGAAAGAACTAATAAAAATTAAACGAAAAAAAAGAATTTCAAATTTGTACAAGTTTCTGCACTTTTGTCCTAATTCTTTTCAAACAAATTGATATTCCTGATTCATTTGTGTGACTGTTGTTTGACGCGTTATGAGCATAATAATTGAAATAAGCCTTACCTTCACAGTGGCTCCGAAGAGGAGGAAGTTGAAGAAGAAGTCCAGGAGACGTAAGTATAAAGAAATCTCTTTCGACAACCCTTCCTTCCATAACTAGTTCTCTTTAGATCTTGTTTGAGTTTTAAACACTTCAGCTTTCACGGGCCTTGTTTCTTATTATGTCTTGGCGAAATTTCTGATAATAAGATTCACATGAGAAGGCATTTTTATCAGTTTTTCTTCTTCTTTTTTGAGTGACCAAACATGCAAACGACTTGAGGCATGGCTAAATTTTTCTCCCAATCTCTTGTGCCTCCAGGAACGCGGGCTTTATGCACGCAAACATCTACTCCTATTTCTCTCTTTTGTTGCAGGAAGTAAGTGACGTGCCATTTTGGTTGATCCGGCACTGAAACGCTCGCTTGGCTCATTTAGGCTAAGTTTAGATTGTGACCCTAATGCTTTTAGCGCTTAACTTGTCGCTTAAATCGCTTCCAGATAATTCAATAAAACATAGGTGCTGTTGACCGCAATGCGTGAGTTTTTAACACTATTGTTGACGTAGCAAGAAAATTCATTTGTTAATTGACATAGATCTCGGTGGACCAGAAGAATGCGTAAGTTATAAGTAGCTAGAAATAATATGTGAAATAAAATATATCTAGAGTGTTAAGGAGATTGTTTGATTTTGTCATGTACGCACTAAGTTTGGAAGCTTTATATGTCTTAAATTTTTTTTTTATGTACAATGTATAATCGATTGTATTTCTCTTTTCCCGCCGCTGCCGTCGTCCGTGTCAACTGAAGACCCGCTCCTAAACCAGAGTAAGTACCAGAATTTACATTAATTTGTTAAAGGGCTTCGCTTTTATTTAGTTTACAAAACAATGATTACTCTCACCGGTTTGCATTGATTGGCATTTGAATTAACTTCGTTGTTTCCTACACACTATTTGAATTTGCGATAATAATAAGAAGAAAAAAACGAATTTCGTTTGTTTGATTAAATTCAAAATTTATATAATTTTATATTTTGGATATAAAAATGGCTTGTAACACTGTTTGTATCTTGTATGCGCAATATAATTGTCTCACCGCTTTTATATTATATACGAATCTATGAATTTTGCGTTGAACAAGTAGTTTATTGTAAAGATAAGTAGAGGCTGATTGATGTTTTCTGTTTCTAGGAGTAGACCATCGATCGCGTAAGTTGCACCGCTCTCTGTGGTGTCACTAACTATAGATAATACCTATCATTAACTCAGCGAGGCGCGGGCGCATGATTTTTTTAAATACATGATATATTTCCCCAAATTCCAAATTTAACGTAACCGACCAGATGACCGTTCGGCGGCGAACAGTTATTTATAACAGTGGGTAGGCGTTCTATTCTTGGACGCAAAAGAGCGCGAGTCGAGCGGTGCGCCCGCGCCGCGCTCCCAACACACAAACAATATGTCGGTCAACTCTCTAGTTCCTCCGACTTATTCTTGATTATGCATGATCCGATGACACCAAAGCATGATATTATGTCAATCGTTACATATCACAATAAGCTCAATCCAATTTTAGCTGTGTGGTATCCATGTATAATTTATGTGGGTACGTCAATAAATCGGTTGTCCCTAATATCCTACTGGCGGCGAGTAAAATACATTTACGTTATATCTAATATTTTACATTATTTTTCAACATTTTCTAATTTTTTACATGTAAAATATATCATAAAAAATCATTATGGACGACAAAATTTGAATTTCGCACTTAGTGTATAAAAACTAAAAAAATGGAAATTAAAAAAAAATTAAAATGTTATATGAAGGATTAAAATGGGATTTAGCTCATTTTGAAATGAACGATACATGTATTACTGTAATAATTATATGTATCCATTGCCACGATAATATGTTTTTAAGTCATCGATACAGATACAAGAATAATCATTACATAATATATATACGTGTAGAAAAAATTACACATCAATTTCGTGATAAGAGAATTATTCATAGTCAGGTACACGTTGAAATAATTAAAAAAATATTATTAAAACCGACATATAATATGAATTCGATGAATAACATAATACCTATATATAGTAAATGTTGTTAACATACGATCATGTAGTTAGAGAGAACACAGCAAACTTTAACCGTGTACAGTGTCGAACGTTGTCCCCGCTTGAACGCTTCTGTAAAAGCGTAAAGTATAGTTGAGCCCACCCTAACGAGTTTTAATAAACATTCCGTTGAGATTCAATCACCGTAACATAACTTACATGTTATGTATTATTCACCGTTGCCATAACGGTTTCTAACATTAACAATGACAATCACATTTGTTATGAAAACTTATATCGCTTATTGTATGTTTTCAGGGGCGAGGGAGACCCAGAATTTATCAAGGTATGTATTATCTATACTCAAGTCAAATATATATTATATTATATATTCGCCAACACATAGATAGTATATGTCATCTATAAACACACATAAGATCTATGTGTTATCATATTAAACTCACCTGTTTACTCGGTGGAGAGTTTTAAGTTTAAAGAAGCTGATCTCAGAAAATACAAATATTAAATATTCTAGGTTATTTACGTATTCGAAGTGTAAGAGAGCTGAAATTTAGCGTACACAAAACTGCAGGGCACGTCTGTATAATCAAATATATAATAATAAGTTTGTTTAGAATTATTTATGTTAATATTTTCCAAATGACAAAGCAAGAAGATGCTAGTTCCCATTCGGTAAGACATGTTTTAGAACGATAATATATTGAGAATTTGCATGGAACTGAAGAAAAAGAATATAATGAAGTTTTATCTTACGTAGTAGATCGTTTAGGATCTATTATTTTATATATATATTTATTAGAAACGAATCGACAACATGAACATGATACGATAGGTAACGTAAATGAAATTTGTTAGAATTATTTACAGTTGTTATACAGCCGATTACACCATTTATATAGACATGCAAAACAATAAAGAATATAAAATTATATAAGATAAAAAGAAACAGGAAAATAAAATAGAACTAATATTATTTAAAAACATAATAAATTATGATAAAAAATATCATGAAGCTATTAATTTGCAAATTTTAGTTTTGAATTGTAAAAGTTCTTTGCCGAAAATATCTATGGTGTGATCTCTTTAACCAGGTCGTTATATTGAGATTATAATAAATATGATATCATATATACTGACGGGATATCAAAATATACACTATTCTTGTTTAATAATCTAAGTTTGTGAGAAATAATTATCTATCAATGAATTTACACATAAACACTGATTGAAAACAAACTGTAATCCTGTACCATAGAATTAAGTATAACTAGACAATAGATAAGTACATTAAATTAATTACTTAACTGACTTACAGCGTCAAGACCAGAAGCGGTCGGACTTGGACGAACAGCTGAAGGAATACATCAACGAATGGAGGAAACAGAGAGCCAAGGAAGAGGACGAGCTGAAACGCCTCAAGGAGAAGCAGGCTAAGCGCAAGGTAACATAAAAAGAAACAAGATAAAATAAAATATAATTTCAAGGCACAGAGATGGTTATAAATCAAAAATACTACGTCAGGTGTCGCGCGCTGAAGAAGAGAAGCGCCTCGCTCAGAAGAAGAAGGAAGAGGAAGAGAGGAGAGTTCGTGAAGTTGAGGAGAAGAAACAACGCGACATCGAAGAGAAAAGGCAGAGGCTCGAGGAAGCCGAGAAGAAACGCCAGGCTATGCTCCAGGCGATGAAAGATGCCAGCAAAACCGGACCCAACTTCACTATCCAAAAGAAGAGCGAAAACGTAAGTACATGTCCTTGTTAACCCTAATCTATATTCCATGTAATTTATCCTTGACATTACCAAAAATGTGAAGAGTACAACAAAAGAATACCAAAAACAAGAAAATTTTCAGCTGATTACCGATTAAACTCTTCTTGCTATGAGAAGAATATTAAAATAATTAAATAGGACAGTACAATACAAACTCTGCTACTTCATGTAACTTTCTTTAAACAAGAGTAATGTGCAACTATCATTATCAGCCTTTAAGAGGCCCACTGCAGGGCCACAGGCCTCTTCCCGTAGGCAGGTATAGGCATAATGCCCATGTCAGCCCACGACGTATTGGCGATTTCAAACTCTGAGAAATCCACTTCTATGTCTTTCCACATACAAGAACATTTCTTAGGTTCAGATTTCCTCACGATGTTTTCATTCAACATCAGCCGATAGCGTTAAATTATTAAATGTACGACAATTTCGAAAAATTCAATGATACATGCCAGTGTATATCGTAATGATTCCACCGGTCAAATCAGTACACCACAACGACTTTAACTGGAAATAATATGTATTAAACCACGCAGCAGTTTGGCCTTACCAACGCTCAATTGGAACGTAATAAGACCAAGGAGCAGTTGGAAGAGGAGAAGAAGATTTCCCTTTCGATCCGCATCAAACCCTTGTCCATCGAAGGGCTCTCTGTGGACAAACTTAGACAGAAGGCCATCGAGCTCTGGGAGTGCATCATTAAACTAGAGACCGAGAAATACGATCTTGAAGAGAGACAAAAGAGACAGGACTACGACGTAAGTTGGTTGACATTTAAATTCTCTAACCCTTAAGTAACGGTCATAAAGGCTATAGTCCCAATTTAAAATTCGATGCTGAATATATAACATTCATAATTAAAATAGTAATAGTTAGGTACATTAATAAAAGTAATATCGTAAGTTTTGCTAATTGCATCAGCAGCACTATACTTTATACACACAGTACACTTTATATACAGTAACAATACTTCAGTAACAAAACAAACGAAAGCAGAAAAAATATGGGGACCAAGAGTCTGCAGAAATATAAAGAAAATTCTTAAACCATGTAGTGTACACCATTTATAATTCGTTTTTAACCACAATCATGTATCTGATATTAAGCGAAGAATTATGGCAAACACTAAATGTGTTAGTAGTTAAATAAGAAATAGTTAAACCCAATTTCGATGTCTTAAAATTCTGGTTCAGTTGAAAATCATGTACCAATTAAACGAAGAATATATTTTGAAATAACTATATATATAATTTCAACAGTTAAAAGAACTTAAAGAAAGACAAAAGCAGCAATTAAGGCACAAAGCTCTCAAGAAGGGTCTCGACCCCGAGGCACTCACAGGCAAGCACCCGGTAAGTTCTAACTAATCATTATAGTAACGATATATAAGTTCAATAATAGTTACGATAATCATAATAGTAACAGTAATAACGATATATAACGAGTATATAAGATAAATGTCACTAATTTTAACGCGCAGATCTTACAAGCCAGAATAATAAGTGTATACTTAGTTATAATAAGGGTATGCAATTGTGTCAGCAGCCTGACATACGAGTCACACAGAAAAAATACTAATTTCAGAAAGATAACTAGTAATCGTCGAGGAAATAAAAGATGTTTCCAAGGACATATAAGTGGAGATTCATTGTGTCTACCAACCCCTGCTGTGGCATTCTATGCAATTATAAATGAAAACAAGGTTATGACCGATAATTTGCTATATTATTTTGTTCACAGCCCAAAATCCAAGTAGCGTCCAAGTACGAAAGGCGTGTGGACACACGATCCTACGACGACAAAAAGAAGCTCTTCGAAGGTGTAAGTACAGACGGACTGATTTTTAAACTGTCATAATATACAAAAATTGACATATAATAAATCTACTTGGTTCTCATGGAACCAATCCCACTCACACAGATTCTACAAATCATACAAATTTATAAATATTTTAAAGCGAATATTACAAAAATAACCAATTTAAACACAGGGATTCGATGCCCAATCGGCTGAAATATGGGATAAGATATGGAAAGGCAAGATGGACGAATTTATGAAACGTACAAAAAGTAAGAGGGGATACATGGTGTCATGTAGTTTGATGAGAGTTTGTCCCATTCAGAATGTTGACGCATGTCTTGATAGCATGACGACACCCGTGTCTTGTGACCTTTAGGAACCTTCACTTGAACACTGTCAAACTAACGTATATACTAAGCGTATATCGAGAAAAACTCCATCGATCATATTTTTATATATAAGAAACCCTTAAGAGCGAGGGAGAGATAATTTTTGTTTGCAATAACTGCAAAGTCGACTTTATTTCAAGCCAATATTAGTACTAGACCACTGTGAGCTTACGTAGGTATTGTAGACAATGGAACATATATTAAAAAATTGTATGTTCCATTGTCTACAATTTAAAGAGTACAAATTTCCCAATTCCAAAAGTTTTAAATTTGTCATAAACTAATAGGGTGGAATAAAAAAATAAGGGTATGACAATATAAAATTTAAACTGCGTCCTAGACCAATTCACCCTTGTTTAGTTTCAGGAAATAAATCCATAAAATAGATCTATAGCTGAGACATTAAATACGAACCGACATTCAACGAGTAATAAGAAATCTAAATTAATTTGACAGTGTTCAAAACAAATGCACAATATCCACTTGTGATTTATATGTACCATGACCATAATTGACCCCTGTGTTAACGATACCTTTAGGACCTAGAGAAATTTAACAAGGACTTCATCGAGAAGGTGTGGCAAGAGAGGGCCGACCAGTTCGGAGGCAGGCAAAAGGGTAAGTACCCATATCGGATCAACTCGGTGTTATATAAATGACAACCAGGATTTAAACCAAATATACATATTATAGACTTAAAATTGTTTACCTCTTTGTACAATCATTTTGTAAGTATTCACTTTCCCCCTGAAACATTTGAATGAACCCAAGTTTTTTTTGCATTATTTCAAGCTCACTCTAAGTCTACAATCAAAGTTTAGTAAAAGATACCAATTTGGTACTACACATAAGATTGAAACTTGAAACACTTATGTAAGATGTGGGAGACAGCAATAACATCACAGATACCGAATTCTTGTAAAAAGTTAATTTCAATTGTCTTGAATACCTCTATTGTTCATGTGTGGTAAATGAATCACCTATTCCCCCTAAGTAAATTACTTGCTTGTAACTTGTAAATGAAATCCTACTTTTTGTGACTAACTAAAGGACTTAATCTATAATAAGAGTTGAAAGCTATTTCTATTTTCGATTACCTGCTATCAGAGTTACTAATAGGAAAATTACGTTATAGCGAGATTGCCCAAATGGTTCGGTGAGAGGCCCGGCAAGAAGAAGGGTGAGACAGACTCACCCGAGGGCGAGGAAGACATTAAGGCCGAACCCGAAGAGGAGGAACCCCAATACGCACCTGAACCTGAAGAAGAGGAAGAGGAAGAAGAGGAGATCGTAGAAGAGGAAGAAGAAGAGGAAGAGGAGGAAGAGGAAGAGGAGGAGGAAGAGGAATAAGTAAGTATATTTTAGAAAAAGCAAATTATGGTTAACACGTTTTATGCCAAACCATTTTTACTTGACATATCCTTCAGGTCATTTGATATTTTTACACAAAATAATGTATTACCATGCAATGTACGTTACTGTACAAATTACTTATGTTATGTATGATGTTGTAGTGTAATATTGTATGGTAATACATTATTTTGTGTAAAAATATCAAATGACCTGAAGGATATGTCAAGTAAAAATGGTTTGGCATAAAACGTGTTAACCATAATTTGCTTTTTCTAAAATATACTTACTTATTCCTCTTCCTCCTCCTCTTCCTCTTCCTCCTCTTCCTCTTCTTCTTCCTCTTCTACGATCTCCTCTTCTTCCTCTTCCTCTTCTTCAGGTTCAGGTGCGTATTGGGGTTCCTCCTCTTCGGGTTCGGCCTTAATGTCTTCCTCGCCCTCGGGTGAGTCTGTCTCACCCTTCTTTTTGCCGGGCCTCTCACCGAACCATTTGGGCAATCTCGCTATAACGTAATTTTCCTATTAGTAACTCTGATAGCAGGTAATCGAAAATAGAAATGGCTTTCAACTCTTATTATAGATTAAGTCCTTTAGTTAGTCACAAAAAGTAGGATTTCATTTACAAGTTACAAGCAAGTAATTTACTTAGGGGGAATAGGTGATTCATTTACCACACATGAACAATAGAGGTATTCGGGAGGGGGGGGGGCTGGTTCTAACTCTAATAAAGGGAAAAACAACAAGCATAAAGGGGATAAAGTGAATGTATTATGTTTCAGATTACGTGGCCGGTGAAGTTGGAACGGGAAGCGCCGTTTGTAGCCGATATTAACTTATTTCTATAATGTTATATATTAAATTATTTTTATTATTCTATTTATACTGTTCATTCGTTACGGACACAAACGCACATTCGCAAACACGTCGCTCTTACAACTGTGACGATGCATTAAACTAATTTATTTCATAAGGGTCTTGTGTTTTTTTTTTCACTACCTTTCCTTTTTTTCACTCTGTCTTATGCGAATAATTTGAAAAACTAAAGTTTCCTCCGCCTTTTGGGAACAAATACACAAAATACCGGCTGAAATCTTCACACGAATACGTGATAATTCCATTACAATTTAGGTGTTTTGACCACAAATCAAATATTTTCTATAATATCAACTAGAATGAAGGCGAAATTTCGCATTTGTGTGGACTAGCTGTGAACGTTTTAATAAGTTCTAAAGTCGTTTGTACCATACGTATATGCTAAATTAATTAACCTTTGTGTTAGTTATTCCTACATTGCTGAAGGACAAATGGTTTTGTTCTAGATATTTCTTTTGGCTGTTCACAGAAACTTATACATGTGTAAAAAAAAACTTGACAATTTCAAATGCAATATAGCTTTTAATTGAATTTACAAAGTCAATTTAGTTTAACAGTATATTGTAGCTGAATTTTCAAATTCCCATGATCAGGTCAGTAACCATTGCCTCTTCAGTTAGAAAATTATGGTCAAGATAAAACAAATTATTCGTATTAGTTTATTTATATATTATAATAACAATAATATGAATATAATATTAAAAGAACATGTTTTTACGAATGAATATGTCAAGCGGCAGGCGTTGGGTCCGCTGTTGGTTTCTGCTGAGCAGCTTTTTGCATCATGTTGATCTTGTCTCCGAGGCTCAGCGCCATGCCCTGGTGTATAAGAATAACAAATATATATAATGTAATTATATGTAAACTTGATTTTAGACAAATGTTTGAGTCCACAGCCGGTTGTAGAAGAGGAGATCGTAGAAGAGGAAGAAGAAGAGGAAGAGGAGGAAGAGGAAGAGGAGGAGGAAGAGGAATAAGTAAGTATATTTTAGAAAAAGCAAATTATGGTTAACACGTTTTATGCCAACCCATTTTTACTTGACATATCCTTCAGGTCATTTGATATTTTTACACAAAATAATGTATTACCATACAATATTACACTACAACATCATACATAACATAAGTAATTTGTACAGTAACGTACATTGCATGATCCCCTAGTTATTATGTGCGCATCAGCACAATTGAATTAAAATTATATTTATTGAGTAATTGAATTGTTAGTCGCATTCAAGCACTCAGGCTGCACTAAAGCATTGTAACAATAATAACAAATGAACTAATTGTGATCTAACCAACATCTTTATTCCCACAAACGGACACCCTAACAACATATATGTACGACAAGGACTTGGTCCTCATCCCTACATCATTCTTTCGTTTCCAGTTGTTATCAAATCGTGTACGTGAGGTAGATCTTCTAAGTGGCCCTCTCCGCCAACGGAGGACCGCGATGCAGTGGTGCGGGTAAACACTGTGTCGGGTGGACACCATATTCCTATTACAAAAATGGCCAATTCGAGCAATTTATAATCTAAAGATCTAATTTAACGTGTATCATCGATGGTACACGTGGCCTAAAGATCTAATTTAACGTGTACCACCGGTGGTACATGTGGCATGGAACGTGTTAAGTAATAAATTCGATTCTTCAAGTCTCCCCATAATTATGTGTGATAAGATTATGTAAAAATGGTAATACATAGCCACTAACAGTCAAAAACGAATTAATTACGTATGATATGTGGGTAGGGAGGGGGGGGGGCTGGTTCTAACTCTAATAAAGGGAAAAACAACAAGCATAAAGGGGATAAAGTGAATGTATTATGTTTCAGATTACGTGGCCGGTGAAGTTGGAACGGGAAGCGCCGTTTGTAACCGATATTAACTTATTTCTATAATGTTATATATTAAATTATTTTTATTATTCTATTTATACTGTTCATTCGTTACGGACACAAACGCACATTCGCAAACACGTCGCTCTTACAACTGTGACGATGCATTAAACTAATTTATTTCATAAGGGTCTTGTGTTTTTTTTTTCACTACCTTTCCTTTTTTTCACTCTGTCTTATGCGAATAATTTGAAAAACTAAAGTTTCCTCCGCCTTTTGGGAACAAATACACAAAATACCGGCTGAAATCTTCACACGAATACGTGATAATTCCATTACAATTTAGGTGTTTTGACCACAAATCAAATATTTTCTATAATATCAACTAGAATGAAGGCGAAATTTCGCATTTGTGTGGACTAGCTGTGAACGTTTTAATAAGTTCTAAAGTCGTTTGTACCATACGTATATGCTAAATTAATTAACCTTTGTGTTAGTTATTCCTACATTGCTGAAGGACAAATGGTTTTGTTCTAGATATTTCTTTTGGCTGTTCACAGAAACTTATACATGTGTAAAAAAAAACTTGACAATTTCAAATGCAATATAGCTTTTAATTGAATTTACAAAGTCAATTTAGTTTAACAGTATATTGTAGCTGAATTTTCAAATTCCCATGATCAGGTCAGTAACCATTGCCTCTTCAGTTAGAAAATTATGGTCAAGATAAAACAAATTATTCGTATTAGTTTATTTATATATTATAATAACAATAATATGAATATAATATTAAAAGAACATGTTTTTACGAATGAATATGTCAAGCGGCAGGCGTTGGGTCCGCTGTTGGTTTCTGCTGAGCAGCTTTTTGCATCATGTTGATCTTGTCTCCGAGGCTCAGCGCCATGCCCTGGTGTATAAGAATAACAAATATATATAATGTAATTATATGTAAACTTGAGTATGACGGTCGATAGATATAAGAGTAGAGGAAGACCGAAAAAAAGAGGGATGAATTGTGTGAAAAATGATATGTGTATAAAAGGTGTGATGACTGAGATGACATCTGATAGGCGAGCGTGGAAAAGGAAAACATGTTGTGCCGACCCTACTTAGGTGGGATAAGGGTAAGAAGATGATGATGATGTAAACTTGATTTTAGATAAGTGTTTGAGTTCACAGCCGGTTGACTTTATACATTTTTTTATGTTAAACATTTATAGGCGCTGGTAAACCTGATTATTGGCTTGGCGACCCGTGGCGACGCAAAACACAAACATTTGCAACCCTATCTGTATAAACATAAGATTCAAATTGTTTTGTCGGCCACTCGTTATACTAGTATTACGCGGCATGCGCCGGCGACCTAGCGCCCTTTGATAAATGCCGCCAAAAGAACCGCGCCTGCGCCTTGTTGAATTTTTATATTTTGTATTTAATGAAAATGAATATTTATGTAATAAAATAAATAAACAGTTTATATGTTTGTAACAGTTTATGGAACACATGTGTAATGCTTTATCTTTTCATTATGCCATGGCTGATTCCTGACGTAATCTGTTCTTTTAGGCATATAACTTATACAAAACAATTTCGATGTTTCACATCTGTCAGACGTCCCGTGACGGCTGAATTTTTGTATACTAATTAATCTTAAAAATAAAAAACAAAATTGTATGAAAATATAAAGTAATTCTCTAATATCATAGCCACTATGTCATTATTTTTATTATACGAAACTTTATTTCAAAAGATAGGTAAGGCAGAAAATGGGTTGCTTTTTTAACTCTAACTTCAACATTTCATTTCGATAACAATCTCAGCAGATGTTATATGACTAAGTAACACTTTAACGTGTATCACCGATGGTACACGTGGCCTAAAGATCTAATTTAACGTGTATCACCGATGGTACACGTGGCCTAAAGATCTAATTTAACGTGTATCACCGGTGGCACATGTGGCATGGAACGTGTTAAGTAATAAATTCGATTCTTCAAGTCTCCCTACAATTATTTGTGATAAGATTATGTAAAAATGGTAATACATAGCCACTAACAGTCAAAAACGAATTAATTACTAGAAAATTGATGTGATTACTAACTACATTTCATGTTCCCACACGAATGCTACTAAAACCGGACTAAAACGTTGGTTCCCAAATCTACATACATAATCCTTATGCATTAATAATGAGTAATGAGTAGGGGGGGGGCTGGTTCTAACTCTAATAAAGGGAAAAACAACAAGCATAAAGGGGATAAAGTGAATGTATTATGTTTCAGATTACGTGGCCGGTGAAGTTGGAACGGGAAGCGCCGTTTGTAGCCGATATTAACTTATTTCTATAATGTTATATATTAAATTATTTTTATTATTCTATTTATACTGTTCATTCGTTACGGACACAAACGCACATTCGCAAACACGTCGCTCTTACAACTGTGACGATGCATTAAACTAATTTATTTCATAAGGGTCTTGTGTTTTTTTTTTCACTACCTTTCCTTTTTTTCACTCTGTCTTATGCGAATAATTTGAAAAACTAAAGTTTCCTCCGCCTTTTGGGAACAAATACACAAAATACCGGCTGAAATCTTCACACGAATACGTGATAATTCCATTACAATTTAGGTGTTTTGACCACAAATCAAATATTTTCTATAATATCAACTAGAATGAAGGCGAAATTTCGCATTTGTGTGGACTAGCTGTGAACGTTTTAATAAGTTCTAAAGTCGTTTGTACCATACGTATATGCTAAATTAATTAACCTTTGTGTTAGTTATTCCTACATTGCTGAAGGACAAATGGTTTTGTTCTAGATATTTCTTTTGGCTGTTCACAGAAACTTATACATGTGTAAAAAAAAACTTGACAATTTCAAATGCAATATAGCTTTTAATTGAATTTACAAAGTCAATTTAGTTTAACAGTATATTGTAGCTGAATTTTCAAATTCCCATGATCAGGTCAGTAACCATTGCCTCTTCAGTTAGAAAATTATGGTCCAGATAAAACAAATTATTCGTATTAGTTTATTTATATATTATAATAACAATAATATGAATATAATATTAAAAGAACATGTTTTTACGAATGAATATGTCAAGCGGCAGGCGTTGGGTCCGCTGTTGGTTTCTGCTGAGCAGCTTTTTGCATCATGTTGATCTTGTCTCCGAGGCTCAGCGCCATGCCCTGGTGTATAAGAATAACAAATATATATAATGTAATTATATGTAAACTTGATTTTAGACAAATGTTTGAGTCCACAGCCGGTTGTCTTTATACATTTTTTTATGTTAAACATTTATAGGCGCTGGTAAACCTGATTATTGGCTTGGCGACCCGTGGCGACGCAAAACACAAACATTTGCAACCCTATCTGTATAAACATAAGATTCAAATTGTTTTGTCGGCCACTCGTTATACTAGTATTACGCGGCATGCGCCGGCGACCTAGCGCCCTTTGATAAATGCCGCCAAAAGAACCGCGCCTGCGCCTTGTTGAATTTTTATATTTTGTATTTAATGAAAATGAATATTTATGTAATAAAATAAATAAACAGTTTATATGTTTGTAACAGTTTATGGAACACATGTGTAATGCTTTATCTTTTCATTATGCCATGGCTGATTCCTGACGTAATCTGTTCTTTTAGGCATATAACTTATACAAAACAATTTCGATGTTTCACATCTGTCAGACGTCCCGTGACGGCTGAATTTTTGTATACTAATTAATCTTAAAAATAAAAAACAAAATTGTATGAAAATATAAAGTAATTCTCTAATATCATAGCCACTATGTCATTATTTTTATTATACGAAACTTTATTTCAAAAGATAGGTAAGGCAGAAAATGGGTTGCTTTTTTAACTCTAACTTCAACATTTCATTTCGATAACAATCTCAGCAGATGTTATATGACTAAGTAACACGTTAAACTTAAAGATATGAGGTAAGTATATGAGTACAGTTTTTCACTTTAATAGGTATTAAAAAGCCTCACGACATTTCTATGGTTTCATTACGATGTTGTTTTTTATCGAAATGGTATTTTACTGTACGAAAGCTTTAGTTCATGTATATTTTCTTGTCGATCGTCTCAAAATGTTTAGCCTTATGTCTTAAGTAATTATCTATTCATTCTTATTTAATTGCACCTAAATAAAATTGAGAGCTCTGGGTCTGGGCGAACCCTAACATGTTTTATTTTTCTGTTATAAAAATTGTTATTTTTTTAAATTAAATATACAAAATATTAACACAATCTATGATATGTGGGTAGGGAGGGGGGGGGGCTGGTTCTAACTCTAATAAAGGGAAAAACAACAAGCATAAAGGGGATAAAGTGAATGTATTATGTTTCAGATTACGTGGCCGGTGAAGTTGGAACGGGAAGCGCCGTTTGTAACCGATATTAACTTATTTCTATAATGTTATATATTAAATTATTTTTATTATTCTATTTATACTGTTCATTCGTTACGGACACAAACGCACATTCGCAAACACGTCGCTCTTACAACTGTGACGATGCATTAAACTAATTTATTTCATAAGGGTCTTGTGTTTTTTTTTTCACTACCTTTCCTTTTTTTCACTCTGTCTTATGCGAATAATTTGAAAAACTAAAGTTTCCTCCGCCTTTTGGGAACAAATACACAAAATACCGGCTGAAATCTTCACACGAATACGTGATAATTCCATTACAATTTAGGTGTTTTGACCACAAATCAAATATTTTCTATAATATCAACTAGAATGAAGGCGAAATTTCGCATTTGTGTGGACTAGCTGTGAACGTTTTAATAAGTTCTAAAGTCGTTTGTACCATACGTATATGCTAAATTAATTAACCTTTGTGTTAGTTATTCCTACATTGCTGAAGGACAAATGGTTTTGTTCTAGATATTTCTTTTGGCTGTTCACAGAAACTTATACATGTGTAAAAAAAAACTTGACAATTTCAAATGCAATATAGCTTTTAATTGAATTTACAAAGTCAATTTAGTTTAACAGTATATTGTAGCTGAATTTTCAAATTCCCATGATCAGGTCAGTAACCATTGCCTCTTCAGTTAGAAAATTATGGTCAAGATAAAACAAATTATTCGTATTAGTTTATTTATATATTATAATAACAATAATATGAATATAATATTAAAAGAACATGTTTTTACGAATGAATATGTCAAGCGGCAGGCGTTGGGTCCGCTGTTGGTTTCTGCTGAGCAGCTTTTTGCATCATGTTGATCTTGTCTCCGAGGCTCAGCGCCATGCCCTGGTGTATAAGAATAATAAATTTATATAATGTAATTATATGTAAACTTGAGTATGACGGTCGATAGATATAAGAGTAGAGGAAGACCGAAAAAAAGAGGGATGAATTGTGTGAAAAATGATATGTGTATAAAAGGTGTGATGACTGAGATGACATCTGATAGGCGAGCGTGGAAAAGGAAAACATGTTGTGCCGACCCTACTTAGGTGGGATAAGGGTAAGAAGATGATGATGATGTAAACTTGATTTTAGATAAGTGTTTGAGTTCACAGCCGGTTGACTTTATACATTTTTTTATGTTAAACATTTATAGGCGCTGGTAAACCTGATTATTGGCTTGGCGACCCGTGGCGACGCAAAACACAAACATTTGCAACCCTATCTGTATAAACATAAGATTCAAATTGTTTTGTCGGCCACTCGTTATACTAGTATTACGCGGCATGCGCCGGCGACCTAGCGCCCTTTGATAAATGCCGCCAAAAGAACCGCGCCTGCGCCTTGTTGAATTTTTATATTTTGTATTTAATGAAAATGAATATTTATGTAATAAAATAAATAAACAGTTTATATGTTTGTAACAGTTTATGGAACACATGTGTAATGCTTTATCTTTTCATTATGCCATGGCTGATTCCTGACGTAATCTGTTCTTTTAGGCATATAACTTATACAAAACAATTTCGATGTTTCACATCTGTCAGACGTCCCGTGACGGCTGAATTTTTGTATACTAATTAATCTTAAAAATAAAAAACAAAATTGTATGAAAATATAAAGTAATTCTCTAATATCATAGCCACTATGTCATTATTTTTATTATACGAAACTTTATTTCAAAAGATAGGTAAGGCAGAAAATGGGTTGCTTTTTTAACTCTAACTTCAACATTTCATTTCGATAACAATCTCAGCAGATGTTATATGACTAAGTAACACGTTAAACTTAAAGATATGAGGTAAGTATATGAGTACAGTTTTTCACTTTAATAGGTATTAAAAAGCCTCACGACATTTCTATGGTTTCATTACGATGTTGTTTTTTATCGAAATGGTATTTTACTGTACGAAAGCTTTAGTTCATGTATATTTTCTTGTCGATCGTCTCAAAATGTTTAGCCTTATGTCTTAAGTAATTATCTATTCATTCTTATTTAATTGCACCTAAATAAAATTGAAATTAAAATTGACAGCTCTGGGTCTGGGCGCACCCTAACATGTTTTATTTTTCTGTTATTAAAATTGTTATTTTTTTTATTAAATATACAAAATATTAACACAATTCACAATAGCAATGCACAGGTAACAGGTAGTAAACGAAACGTAATGAAAGAGAAACGAGTTTGTAAGCGATGGATGGATAAATAGACAAAATGGCGGATATGACGTTTATAGCATTAGTTATTCTTAAGTAGTTTTTAATTAAATATAGTGCCCAAGAGTTGTTGCATTGTTTAACCTGTAAAATTAAAAAGTAACGCTTTTTTCTTACGTGACGATTTTTACCATTTAACTTGCCTTTCCTTTTTTTCACTCTGTCTTATGCGAATAATTTGAAAAACTAAAGTTTCCTCCGCCTTTTGGGAACAAATACACAAAATACCGGCTGAAATCTTCACACGAATACGTGATAATTCCATTACAATTTAGGTGTTTTGACCACAAATCAAATATTTTCTATAATATCAACTAGAATGTCTAACAAACTGATCGTCCTGTGTTTGTTTCAGAATCAGTAAAACAAAAAGTCCCAAAGCATATTATCGATTAGCTGGACTGGAACTTTAAACACCTATGTACAAAACTTTATTTAAAAAGGTAGGAAAGGCAGAAAATGGGTTGCTTTTTCAAATCTAACTTCAACATTTGATTTCGATAACAATCTCAGCAGATGTTATATGACGAAGTAACACACTAAATTTAGAGAAGTATATGAGGACAGTTTTTCACTTTAATAGGTGTTAATTCACAGAAACTTATACATGTGTAAAAAAAAACTTGACAATTTCAAATGCAATATAGCTTTTAATTGAATTTACAAAGTCAATTTAGTTTAACAGTATATTGTAGCTGAATTTTCAAATTCCCATGATCAGGTCAGTAACCATTGCCTCTTCAGTTAGAAAATTATGGTCAAGATAAAACAAATTATTCGTATTAGTTTATTTATATATTATAATAACAATAATATGAATATAATATTAAAAGAACATGTTTTTACGAATGAATATGTCAAGCGGCAGGCGTTGGGTCCGCTGTTGGTTTCTGCTGAGCAGCTTTTTGCATCATGTTGATCTTGTCTCCGAGGCTCAGCGCCATGCCCTGGTGTATAAGAATAACAAATATATATAATGTAATTATATGTAAACTTGATTTTAGACAAATGTTTGAGTCCACAGCCGGTTGTCTTTATACATTTTTTTATGTTAAACATTTATAGGCGCTGGTAAACCTGATTATTGGCTTGGCGACCCGTGGCGACGCAAAACACAAACATTTGCAACCCTATCTGTATAAACATAAGATTCAAATTGTTTTGTCGGCCACTCGTTATACTAGTATTACGCGGCATGCGCCGGCGACCTAGCGCCCTTTGATAAATGCCGCCAAAAGAACCGCGCCTGCGCCTTGTTGAATTTTTATATTTTGTATTTAATGAAAATGAATATTTATGTAATAAAATAAATAAACAGTTTATATGTTTGTAACAGTTTATGGAACACATGTGTAATGCTTTATCTTTTCATTATGCCATGGCTGATTCCTGACGTAATCTGTTCTTTTAGGCATATAACTTATACAAAACAATTTCGATGTTTCACATCTGTCAGACGTCCCGTGACGGCTGAATTTTTGTATACTAATTAATCTTAAAAATAAAAAACAAAATTGTATGAAAATATAAAGTAATTCTCTAATATCATAGCCACTATGTCATTATTTTTATTATACGAAACTTTATTTCAAAAGATAGGTAAGGCAGAAAATGGGTTGCTTTTTTAACTCTAACTTCAACATTTCATTTCGATAACAATCTCAGCAGATGTTATATGACTAAGTAACACGTTAAACTTAAAGATATGAGGTAAGTATATGAGTACAGTTTTTCACTTTAATAGGTATTAAAAAGCCTCACGACATTTCTATGGTTTCATTACGATGTTGTTTTTTATCGAAATGGTATTTTACTGTACGAAAGCTTTAGTTCATGTATATTTTCTTGTCGATCGTCTCAAAATGTTTAGCCTTATGTCTTAAGTAATTATCTATTCATTCTTATTTAATTGCACCTAAATAAAATTGAGAGCTCTGGGTCTGGGCGAACCCTAACATGTTTTATTTTTCTGTTATAAAAATTGTTATTTTTTTAAATTAAATATACAAAATATTAACACAATCCACAATAGCAATGCACAGGTAACAGGTAGTAAACGAAACGTAATGAAAGAGAAACGAGTTTGTAAGCGATGGATGGATAAATAGACAAAATGGCGGATATGACGTTTATAGCATTAGTTATTCTTAAGTAGTTTTTAATTAAATATAGTGCCCAAGAGTTGTTGCATTGTTTAACCTGTAAAATTAAAAAGTAACGCTTTTTTCTTACGTGACGATTTTTACCATTTAACTTGTGCTGATTCCAAATGAAGGGTTGGGGATAAAGTAACATGTGTACCTGGCTCTTGGCGCGTATCCGCACGTGTCCGACGACGGGCGCGTTGGGGCGGTGCAGCGGCAGCTCTATGCTGAGGTTGGCGAGCGCGTCCTCCCCGAATATGGAGCGCGCGTAGAGGTTCGCCGCCATGAACCCGCACTGCCCCGACAGCGCCTGCGCACGCACACGCACTCACACCCACTATACCTAATCACCTCGCGTCTATTGCTAAACCACCCACCCCCATCCCACACCGGGGGTGCTCCAACGGTCGATCTACTTTTCGTGTTAATAAGTTCTAAAGTCGTTTGTACCATACGTATATGCTAAATTAATTAACCTTTGTGTTAGTTATTCCTACATTGCTGAAGGACAAATGGTTTTGTTCTAGATATTTCTTTTGGCTGTTCACAGAAACTTATACATGTGTAAAAAAAAACTTGACAATTTCAAATGCAATATAGCTTTTAATTGAATTTACAAAGTCAATTTAGTTTAACAGTATATTGTAGCTGAATTTTCAAATTCCCATGATCAGGTCAGTAACCATTGCCTCTTCAGTTAGAAAATTATGGTCAAGATAAAACAAATTATTCGTATTAGTTTATTTATATATTATAATAACAATAATATGAATATAATATTAAAAGAACATGTTTTTACGAATGAATATGTCAAGCGGCAGGCGTTGGGTCCGCTGTTGGTTTCTGCTGAGCAGCTTTTTGCATCATGTTGATCTTGTCTCCGAGGCTCAGCGCCATGCCCTGGTGTATAAGAATAACAAATATATATAATGTAATTATATGTAAACTTGATTTTAGACAAATGTTTGAGTCCACAGCCGGTTGTCTTTATACATTTTTTTATGTTAAACATTTATAGGCGCTGGTAAACCTGATTATTGGCTTGGCGACCCGTGGCGACGCAAAACACAAACATTTGCAACCCTATCTGTATAAACATAAGATTCAAATTGTTTTGTCGGCCACTCGTTATACTAGTATTACGCGGCATGCGCCGGCGACCTAGCGCCCTTTGATAAATGCCGCCAAAAGAACCGCGCCTGCGCCTTGTTGAATTTTTATATTTTGTATTTAATGAAAATGAATATTTATGTAATAAAATAAATAAACAGTTTATATGTTTGTAACAGTTTATGGAACACATGTGTAATGCTTTATCTTTTCATTATGCCATGGCTGATTCCTGACGTAATCTGTTCTTTTAGGCATATAACTTATACAAAACAATTTCGATGTTTCACATCTGTCAGACGTCCCGTGACGGCTGAATTTTTGTATACTAATTAATCTTAAAAATAAAAAACAAAATTGTATGAAAATATAAAGTAATTCTCTAATATCATAGCCACTATGTCATTATTTTTATTATACGAAACTTTATTTCAAAAGATAGGTAAGGCAGAAAATGGGTTGCTTTTTTAACTCTAACTTCAACATTTCATTTCGATAACAATCTCAGCAGATGTTATATGACTAAGTAACACGTTAAACTTAAAGATATGAGGTAAGTATATGAGTACAGTTTTTCACTTTAATAGGTATTAAAAAGCCTCACGACATTTCTATGGTTTCATTACGATGTTGTTTTTTATCGAAATGGTATTTTACTGTACGAAAGCTTTAGTTCATGTATATTTTCTTGTCGATCGTCTCAAAATGTTTAGCCTTATGTCTTAAGTAATTATCTATTCATTCTTATTTAATTGCACCTAAATAAAATTGAGAGCTCTGGGTCTGGGCGAACCCTAACATGTTTTATTTTTCTGTTATAAAAATTGTTATTTTTTTAAATTAAATATACAAAATATTAACACAATCCACAATAGCAATGCACAGGTAACAGGTAGTAAACGAAACGTAATGAAAGAGAAACGAGTTTGTAAGCGATGGATGGATAAATAGGGAAAATGGCGGATATGATGTTCTAACATTAGTTATTCTTAAGTAGTTTTTAATTAAATATAGTCCCCAAGAATTGTTGCTTTGTTTAACCTGTAAAATTAAAAAGTAACGCTTTTTTCTTACGTGACGATTTTTACCATTTAACTTGTGCTGATTCCAAATGAAGGGTTGGGGATAAAGTAACATGTGTACCTGGCTCTTGGCGCGTATCCGCACGTGTCCGACGACGGGCGCGTTGGGGCGGTGCAGCGGCAGCTCTATGCTGAGGTTGGCGAGCGCGTCCTCCCCGAATATGGAGCGCGCGTAGAGGTTCGCCGCCATGAACCCGCACTGCCCCGACAGCGCCTGCGCACGCACACGCACTCACACCCACTATACCTAATCACCTCGCGTCTATTGCTAAACCACCCCCACACAGATATGTAACTATTTACACGTTTTGTTTTATTTTTTTATGTCATAGCAGGCAAACGAACAGGTGTGTCACCTGATAAAAAGTGATCACCACCGTTTATAGACATTAACAACAGGCGAGTCGAAAGTACGTTGCCAGTCTGTGTTTGCGGGAAGAGGGGAGGTATGTATCCGGCGTTCTCACTGACCGAAAGAAACGGAACAATGCAAGCACCGTTACTTTGCGTCAGTTTTCTATTGAGAGGATGGTATGAGGTAGACAGTAGGTGGGTAATTAAAACAAAATGTAATGAGTACAACAAATTAACAAAGTCATGATGATCATCAGTAGTTTGACCGGTTGAATATCATTACGATGACCGCAGGTGCGAATTTTTCGGAATTCGCCTACATTTACTACTTTAAATTTGTAACACTATCAACATAATACCAATAGGAAAGAAAACGTCGTGAGGGAACCTGCACCTGAGAAACGTTCCTATAGTATTACTGTCTCTGAGAAAACATTACAACTGTGGATTCCTTTGGGAAACAGCATATGTCCCTGTTGTAGGTCTCTTACAAGCTGATGATGAATGAATAAGCAACTAAAATTAATTTGATCCACAATTAGACCAGAATAGGCCCTAACCACTTTGTTTTATAATTTTCAATCCACAACTACCGAGACGGCAATCCTGCGTCACACATACTTGCAGCCTCACAAACTCGATAGATCATCTTCTAAAAATATTGAGTTCCATCGCCATCAGTTCAAGTTTGAGCACCTCTATTCTATACTGTTCTAGCACCGATATTGGTGCTAATCAGAATCGACTTTACACGAAACCACATTCATCGAGAAAAATACAGTATTGTGATTGTCTTTTATCTCACCCTATAATGTTTTTACTTTCTTTTTAAGTACATTAATACAATCTATACACATATGCCGTGCTAAATGCGTAAAAAAAGTGTATCAAAGTTATATAGGATTTCATGCCACGGAAGTGAATAAACGTTTTTTTACTTTAAATTTTACTCTTACAAAACATCACTGACATAAATAACAGACAACGACAAAATAGACTTCATTAAAGTGTATCAAAGTTATATAGGATTTCATGCCACGGAAGTGAATAAACGTTTTTTTACTTTAAATTTTACTCTTACAAAACATCACTGACATAAATAACAGACAACGACAAAATAGACTTCATTGTAGCAGTTTATCTACATTTTCAAATTTAATCACTCTTATCATCGGCAATATATGTACATAAACAGCAAACAACAGATTTATCTCTTAACTCAAATTTAAATCTATGCTAAAAGACATCACATTCATTAACTGATGTCATTATTAATTTATTAACTACCAATCATGATTAGCATCATTTTTTAACATTCCGCTTTATCTTTAGAATTCAACTCTTTATACTACGAATCAAGAAATAACCGTCTAACAGATAATATGTCCAATGGTGATTAATAATAAATAATTTATATTTAAAAATTACCTTCTCCGGAGTGAGGCACTTCATGTTGGTTGAAGTCAACAAGTGTTGGAGATACTCGTGTAGATCGGTTATGTTGGTATTCACAGACACCTGTGCACACAACATTTCCATATTAATTACCATAGAAAGTCATCAAGTACACAAAATAATTGATAGTAGTCTATAAATATTTCCAAATTCCAGAGAATTTTCATCCCTAAAAATTCCATTCCTACCATTCCTGTATAAATGTATATCTTCATTGTTTTGTTATACTTGCCCCACAATAAACAACAACACAAGAAAGGTGCTTTACCAGCACCTTTGCATTACAAGTTAATCCTGATACATGAAAGTCAGTTTAGTTGATTCAAACGAATGGTGCAGGATGCTTGTTTTTTTAAAATCCTCCTATCATTTGAAATTAGAAAGTTTCATTTACAAAAAATATATAAAATTTGATTGTAAAAAAATTTTCAAACTAAATCCAATTCATGTATAATAAGTATAGTCCATTGGAGTAAGCGAGGGACGTAATATTACAAAGAAATAATGTCTGTATACAAATAATAGGCAGAGACAATACAGTTAAGTACATGTTTATCATCTGTCTTCGACCGATTTTCTTAGTACATATTGACAAACTTTAGCGTTAGCGCTGAAAAAAATTTTGGAACATTTTTTTCTTAGTATTAAAATTAGAAAAATTAATGAATTATGGTCGAATTTAGATCATTGGTTACTATTATTTTTAATATCTATTGGTATTATTTAAAGTGTTTGCAAGTTACACATGACCTCAGACGTCAAAATATAGGGAGACCAAAAATACATGTAAGCAAAAAAAGTAATTCGCAAATTTATGCATCACACATTCTTGAACACTTAAAATGGACACTGAGATATAATCTCCTTATCAATATAATCATTAGATCATAAACATATGGCAGATGATATAATAACCACCGAACTTGCCAAAAACATAATGATTTAAACTCCATAAAAACGAATAAAGCAAAGGCCAACACACTTTATGAAATTACCTGTATTATTAGAAAACTTTGAAAAATAAAAAACTATATAATATAAAACCATAACTTTTATGTAAAATACATTTTGAAATTATGTTTTCATTTGTACGGACTTTCTTTTAGTATATCGCGAAATTTACAATGTGGCGAAATAAAATTATAAAATAATAAAGTAAATTTTCAAAAAAAAAAAGTAATAACCGATTTCAATATCAATCAAAAACCCATAAGGCACTAAAAAGCGGAAAATAAATAGTTTATCAAATTAACCAAATGAAATAAAACATATGAATATGTGTGCTACCTAGAGATGTATTGGAGGTCGGTGCGGTGGGACCACACGGGAAGTACCAGCTTTCAGATAAAAAAAGAATAATCAAAATCGGTTCACTCAGTCCAAAGTTATGAGGTAACAAACATAAAAAAAATAAAAATACAGTCGAATTGAGAACCTCCTTTTTTTGAAGTCGGTTAAAACATAATCCACTGCTTTGAGATTTGGGTGTTAGGAAATGAGCCGATTGGTTTACCTTATTCTCCCATTCGAATTCAGCCCACATCTGCCTGAAGTCGGCGTCGCTGCAGGCGGCCGGCTGTATGTAGTCCACGATGTCGATGTGGATGTCGTTCAGCACCACCACGCCCCGGTCCATAGACGCGCCCGACACCTCGTACACTGCCACACGCGACACAGACACTCGTTAACTCTTCAAAAGTACACCAACCAATATATATACAAACGTTCATCTAACGTGTCTGTATCTTTTAGATTTTTTGCGAACAAAATTGTTGCACGTGTCTCGGAATCTCATATATAAAAATGAATCTGCGTAATGTATGTACACGCATAACTTCACAACGCCGGCAACAAATTCGATAATTCTTTTTTTGTTCGTTATTGCCACGCCAAGGTTTGTATACAAGAAATAAATAAAAATCGATTAATTAAATGACGGCTTTTTTTATTAAGATTTCAGTGACAAGGGCGAATCAACATACACACCTATTGTTACGTACCCGCCGTAACAGTTCTTTCTTTCTTATATATTTTATTATTTTTTAAATTTTACATTTGCCTCCGGTATATATTGTACTGTGATAAACATCGGAGCATAATCTGTGCATAGTTCGTAAAAGGAATGTGGTTGGCGGACCTCGCTGCACGCCCATTGGTGCACGCGCACGAACACCCGCGCCACAACGTCCATTATTCAAAATCGGATACAACAGTTCTCTGCGAGTGGTCTTACGCGAAAGTTACGATTTTTTCCTGGCGGTTTTACGAGCCCCAAAATTAAAATATTCGCAACAAACCCTATCGTGCAATCGTGCTGTACACGGAACAAACAATAACCAGCGCCTTGGCTACCCAGTATTAAGAATATTGCGACTCGACGAGAAAAGCAAGTACGTCACCACAATATTCCTACGATACACCTATTAAAAGAAAATACTGAACCAATTTTGACGATACTTGACACATTGATAACTAATATTATAAAGTTACATCTAGGATACTTTTTGTCCCATAAAACGCAAACGGACGAAAGTCACAAATCTGTACTTAATGAAATTCTTGACGGATTTTGGTAAATTTTCTTTGTGCTATATATAACAGAGACATTAACTAAACATTTAAGCTATATTTATCCCCCTATGCTTCTAAAAAAAAGAAAGAAAGTTCGGTTCTGAACCGACGTCTTCGTCGATCCGTTTAATGCAAATGTACAGTATACTATAATTGCGCTACGACTACATAACGTTTCTATGCGAAATTATCAATTAGTTGAATTAGAAGTATAAAATCTAATAGAATAAATTCTATATTTGTCTCTGTATCATGAAGCATTTTCTTTTCATTGATTTTCAAACCACAATACTATTGTAAAGAAAGTTCACGCGCAAGTTCAAGCATATCGAAAAAATTGAAAAATATGTGTAAACGAAACTATTACTAAAATATGTAACAGATACGTGAGAAAAGTAGATAAGTAATTACTTAATACATTCAGATTAGCCACTGTTTTTTGACATTAGGTTCCACGCGAACGGAGTCGCGGGCACAGCTATTATAATAACATTTCGTCCAATTCAAACAATATTGGTATAAATTATAGTTTCATCTTATACATAATTCTATTGTCTGTGTCTATGTGACTGAATTCCTAAACGGCTGGGCCGATTTTGATGAAATTTTTACAGATAGATTCAAGAATACTTTAACTTCACAACTGGTCCCGGTAGGTGGCGTTGCCGTTGACTTCTAGGATTTTTTTAAAATACCAAAGCAGGTAAACGTCCGACAGGCCCGTTAGTATTATTGTAAAGCATCATCAACATTTGTTGAATAGTTTTTACGTGGTAGAGATACATAGATTCATTCGTACCATATTTACATTTATTTCATAAATTAGATTTTAATCGTGGCTTCGCTCGCGTTATTTTGATTGACTTATCCCTCGGGTTCAGTATATTTAACTGGATGAAAGGTACATTTGTTCTCTCCTGTATTCCTGACAACGTTTTGCAATATTTGATGATGTTTGATTGAGTAATTAAGGCGTGAAATTGTAACAAACTTATATACATCTTCATAATATTGGTTTGGATTGGAATACCACTTTACGGGTCAGTTGTTCATTGATTACTCTATTTATTTCATTCTTGTTGTATTCATAGCCTATCGAGAAAAGTATGTAAAAGTCGAAAGAAGTGAATTTTTATCGATATTAAAAAGGTAAAGTATGTCTGACCTATGCTGCTGTTCGCGGTGGTGGCGAAACGACACGACAACAAACAAACTGGCATATATTAGTTAGGATTGGGATACGACTTTACAGGTCACTCGCTCATTCATTGCTACGTTTATTGCATTATATTCGTATGCATAGTCTATTGAGAAAAGTATATCCAATGGTCGATAAAAGTGAATGTTTATCGAAATTAGAGAGGTGAAGTGTGCCTGACCTAAGTTTTCGACGGGTTATTTGTTCATTGATTACTATGTTTGTTTAATTGTATTCGATAGAAGTGTATGTAAGAGTCGATAAAAGTGAAGGTTTATCGACATTAAGAAGGTGGAGCGTGTGATACCTATGTTGCCGAAGATGATGCCGTTCTCGGTGGAGGCGACCTTGACGTGCGCCTTGATGGTGGCGTAGTCCCGCGGCGCCAGCACCACCGCGGCCGGCCGCTCCACCAGCCGCAGGTCCCCCAGCGTCGCCAGCTCCACCGTGCAGTTCTGCAGCGTGTCGTCTGCACGCGCACCGACACACGGACAGACACATCAACCCATCAACACTTGCTCATATAAAAACACTATTACACTATAGTAGTTCTTTACAGGATCTTGGAATGTCATCTAATGGATTTTATATTTTATTCATAATCTCGTGTTATTTAACTCTATATTATGTATGATTGGTGGCATTTTAGTAATTTATTTCTATTATTGTACCCGAGTAAAATAGATGGGAAATAATACAACGGAGCATGGATTCTGCTATGCCACAAAAACTCCCTGGAAAGTTCTAACAAGACAGCCAACATCTGTTATAGTTTATTGAAATAATCGCAAGAAACTTGCAATATTATTACCTACTCGACAATCACAGTAATAATCTACTTAGAAGATTAGTTGTCGAAAATAAAATAAAATGAATAAAACGTAGACCATACTTGATTACAACCACGCCTGATGTGGCAACTCAAACTTATAGGTACTACTCCTGTTTGTGGTAGAGCTACGCTGAAGCTATTAATGGTTTCAGCATAAATGGTTCGGGTATGTACGATTGTAATGTACATGCAATGTATACAATTGTAGTGTATATGCAATTTGTACGATTGTAATGTATATGCATTTTGTATGATTTTAATGTTTATGCAATTTGTACGATTGTAATGTATATGTTATATGTACGATTGTATGTATATGCAATTTGTACGATCGTAATATAAATGCAATGTGTCTGACTGTATGACACCTTTGTAATGTGTATGTAATATGTACGATTGTAATGTATAACCAATGAATATACATGTAATACATAACACTTTGACTGGCACGCCGTAATCACACGTTTCTTTTAGGACGCTACGGATACATTTTTACAATTGTAGAAGGATGTAGTGGTCCGGTCACCAATGACTATTGTGATTTAGTGTCACGAGATACATCATGGCTGGTCACATATGAGCGACGTAGCAGTGAGAGTGAACTGACCGGTCTGGTTGACGACGAGCACGTCGAGCACGATGTCGTACTGGTTGACGGCGACGAGCGCCTCCGCGTACACGGGGTCCGAGAACCCCGTCAGCTGCGTCACCCGCGACAGCTTGCCGCGCTCCGCCCCCGCGCCGCCCGCCCCGCGCCCTGCCGCCACACACACACCGACATCACAGCACAACTCCCCGTTTGTTGTTTAAATTAAACTCCTGACAGGAGGGCTTTGGATGGGTGACCAGCAGGGAAAACCGTGTTGTTGTATTTATTGAATTGGAGCTACACTAAAGCTATGACTGGTATCAGCATGAATGGGTCAGCTCAGCCGGGGTAGTACCACGCGACCCACAGAAAACCGACATAAACTAACAGTACTTGCATTGTTGCATTTCGTTCGGTCAGTAAGAGCGCCGGCGACCCATCTCCCCCCTCTCCCTTCCCTCCCTGCCCCTTACCGCTTCCCCCTTCCCCCCCAACACAGACTGGCAACGCACTTGCGACTCCTCTGATGTTGCTGGTGTCTATGGACAGTGGTGATCACTTAACATCAGGTGACCCACCTGTTCGTTTGCCTCCTATGACATACAAAAAAAAATTTTTCCTGTACTACAAAAATTTCACTTCTACCATGTGTTTTTACAGACACATCGTATTCTTTTTTTAGTAAACTGTACACGTCAGAGATATAACTAGTGGTAAATAACGATTCAATCTGATGTACGTCCTAATTAAATATTCAATGACGTAAGACTGCAGGTGAAAGTTTAGACATTCACAGTATTCTAGGTGACAGACACTCCATAGTCGCAATAAAATAATAATATCAAAACAAATATTAATATACAATAAAGAGAAGTTTAGACAAAGTTTGTTCTAAAAATTTCAAAAGTATGGATAATACATTAAATAAACCTAGGTTGAATGACCGGGGATAAAACCTGAACGAGCGGCGACCCGTAGTTAATAACTTTCGATAGTAAAACGGACAAGACAGACTTTTTGTTTGTTCAAACCTCAAAAAATTATCCTGTGTTAGATGGTTGGCTTCACTTTCATTTCACCCGATGGTCATTGACACTGTGCTTTAATATAGACACTTAGAGGATTGAACATAATTTTTGTATGTTTCTAGATAATTAAGTCAAATATTAAGCACCTATTTTTTATTGATTTAGAACGAGAATCGAGTGGTTAGTGTTCTCCATAAATATTGCTTCTGTCTAAATATTCACCTGGTATAATCTTATTTCATCTCGGTCATTAGTTTACAACTAAAAATTAAGTTTAAAACAATCGTTTATGAAACCGACTTGTATTATTTTCGTCGTTAATGATGAGAGTAGGATGGTTTGTAAGGTATATAACCTTGTAGCGCCTTGTTGAGTGAGAGCTCGAACATGTCGTAGTGCGTGCCGGCGAGCGCCGCGCCCGCCAGCTGCGTGAACGTGATGCCGCGCTCCACCTCCACCTTCTGCGACTCACGCTTCGACTCACGTTCCTGTTTACACATCATATATCTTCATAATAATAATAAATCGTCTAAATACTCTATGCTACCGTTTATTTACTAATTGGCATATTAATAAATTGAACAATTTGGCTTCATCTATATCGGAGGATCCTAGACTTTTTTCTTATAGACCACTTTCAAAATTTAGCTGCTGCCGGTGGACACACACAGCTACATTTCTACCATATTCATAAATATCGACAAAAAATGTGTAAATAAGATCTAACTATGAAAATTTGCAAGACTCTACACGTTGTATCGAATATGGAACATGCCACTTTTTACAAGTAACCTTCAGCGAAGGTTAACCTAAAGTATTCTTTGCCTAAATTGATAGGTGAAGCCAAGTCAACATTTTAGTTCTTCACTATCGGAAGCAGACTAATTCGTGAACCCTCATATTTTGATCATGCCAATATAGACCCCTGTCGAGTCTCCCGCGGCCCTGCCCGTCCCCCTGAACCACTTTGGGAACTAAGGATCTATATGATTCTTTGGGCTAATGTGCAGTCTTTTGAAAGTGATACCTAATTTCGACAGCTTCGTAAATTATAGATTATATATAGGCAGTATTAGGTTACATTATTAAGGGCATGAATATACCTATATAAATACGAAATGTAAGTTCGTCCATAAGTTTAAAAAAAAATTCATGTGTTTGTAATACAGCTGGTTTTAGGATCGCCACATTTGCATATGTAAGTGATTAGCTTGAGTTAAGACAAAAAAAAACACTCCATGCAATACTTTCACACTTGACATGTTTTATGTATATAATACTTGGAAATATGTGGTGTATGTGCTGAATAGTTTTTTTTACTTTTGTCTGAAGGTGAAAGAAGAAATCGTAAGAGAAGCTTGGACTTTGGATATTCTTATAGTACTAGCATATGTGATAAAATATAGAAGTGTGAGTTTTTTTGCACTTTGTAGGGGCATCCCTGCACACATGCATATCTACAAACCGCACGATATGGGTATGTAGGGGGTCATTGTTACTGCAAAGCTTTCTGTTTCACAATAACCTTTTAAACCAAGTCTGGTTGTACAGAAACGTACGTACATTATATTTTAAATACTTTACTAAATAGGTCTGTGTCAGTATCTAAATAGTTGAATTGATTAAGAGAATATTGTAATGTGTAATTGTGGATTAATAATAGAAATACTAAATTGGTGTGTAGTTGACTTTTATTTATATATACAATAGGGCTCACAGCTAAACAGTTTGAAATCTTTTAGTTGTTGAAGCGTGAGGGTGTGAAAAGGGAAATTCGAGAAGGGATGTAGGGCCATACTTTGCGTGTACATACTTAGCAGTGTGGCGGGCGTATGTTACACATCCATGTGCCGCTTAGATCAATGACTAGGCGGCATATTTAGTTTATGACTGAGGTATCGCGCCCAAGGAGGACACTTCTGATTCTAACATCGATCGGTCGTCACCTCTCTAGTAGTAGTTTCATTGTAACTTAAATTGTAATTTTAATTATATTAAAATATATACAGTAAAGTGTTGCATTTTTTGCACCCTTCGGTTGTAGCCTTCGTAATTCGTATAATCTTATTATTATGTATTTGTTTGTCTTTCTAATTTAAATTTATTGCCCGCCAAGGGTTTGTAAGGAAATGCAATCGTGGTACATGACATTCTCATGACAATGAGAAGGGAAGTTCAAGCAGAGTTGTTATAGGTGTGCAGTGTGTCGTACCTTGTGTGCGTCGGCGAGTAGCGCGGCGGGCGAGTCGGGCGAGTCCGGCAGCGCGAGCAGTGCGGAGAGTGCACGCGCGGAGGACTGCAGCAGCGCGTGCGCGACCAGCGGCGGCCGCGCCGTGCCCGCCTGCAGGCAGCGCGCCGCGTGCTCCGCGTCGTCACACGTCAGCCCGCTCTGCTTACCCCCCTCCCCTACAGGACGTACCCCCTCATGATTGCTCTTCTCTTTCAAATTATGGGTTCCTCTAAAGGTTTCATGTCGTGTCAAGCGACTCTTCATACATAAAGCCTTATTATAGGGTGGCTATGTGAATGATGGTTACATCTGGAAATTACGCCTCTCTCTATGCATCAAACACGAATGTAACTGTATACTTCTCTAACAATATATTGTACTGTGTTATGTAACAAAAAAGATAGACCAGATCGAGTTTCTTGCGCTGTTTTCCGAACCGGTAGTAGTTTTGACGTTCCTAAGTACTTTCTCATGGCCTAAATTGAATAAAGAACTTTTGCTACGGAAACATTTGACACTATTGGCCGTGTGTTTAAGGTCATTGTCATGCTGAAAGATCCAAGTTACACGCAAGCGATCGTCTGAGTAGGGTATCATTGTGTGCTCTAAGATATTTTTGTATTGCCATTGATCCATTGTACCTTCAATCTTCTGAACGGGTCCAACTCCACATCCGGAAAAACACCCCCAAACTTTAATGTTACCGCCACTATTTATAATTAAAAGAATTGTTTACAGGACGTCTAACATAGCGCTTTCCATCGGAATTTACCATATTTATTTTAGTTTCATCTGAAAATAACACTTTTTTCCATTCTCGTACCGTCTAGTTAACATATTTTTTTGCGAATAATAATCGCTTCTCTCGGTGTTGCTTGGTAAGAAGCGGTACCTTTCGGGAGATTCTTCCAAACAATTTAGCTTCCACTAACTTTCGGCGTATCAGTCTTGACGAGATGTTTCTCGGGTCTTCAGGCGAAAAAACTTCATTTTTAATCTGGTTGGAGCCTTTGGGTTTTTATTAACACGAACGATTAGCATATCTTCTCTGGAAGAGATTTTTTTTGGTCGAGCCTTTCTAAGAACATTTTCAACAGTTCCATGCGTTATGATCATTATACCATTATCATTATAATGATCAATTGCATTAAAAACTTT
>MU159054.1:202067-431058 GCA_015888305.1 Antheraea pernyi | reverse complement strand
AGGGGGGGGGGGTAGGAGAGGTTATAGGTGTAAGGCTACATGCGCACTATGCGGCTAGCCGCAGTGCAGTCAGCTGTCCGGCTGACCGCAGGATGCGGTTGCGTTTGCGGCTAGCCGGATGGCGGGTAGCCGCAGCTGCAACCGGAACGTTTGTTTGAGAAATCGTCGTGGTTTGCGGTTGAATCAACTCATTTCTAAGATAGGCGTCGAGGACGTCACAGCTATTTATTATATGTACTCGCGTTAAAGAAAAGGGTACTGGGTACATCCTTATTTGCAAATACGTTATGAGAGTAGATATAATAGTAAACGGTAAAAAGGCCATATTGCTGGCCCATTCTGTATCTCAATAATATTTTTTTTCTGTATCGGAATCAATATTTAAATGTCTGTTGTCATCAATAAAATGCGCGACGGTCAATGAACACGTATACAGTCATTGGCGGGCAACCGCACCTAGCACTATCCGCATAGTGTGTATAGCAACCGTCCGGCTGACCGTCATTCGGGCCGCAGCGGTCGGCCGGCAGCCGCATCGCAGTGCGTATAAAAATTACTTTTTCATACATATTTTTGATTGCGGTCGGTCGGACGGCTAGCCGCATTGCGGGTAACCGCAAAGTGCGTAGGTACCCTAAGGGTAATTTGGTGAAAAAGAAGCATGTTGTCAATTATTATTTTGACAATACAAGTAACCCTAGTTTATTTACTTACTGTCCATACATTACTTAAATTATATTGTCAAAAATTTTCGTTGCGAGCTTATAATAATTATGGGCGTCGCAGTGGATCCCCAGAAAAAAATGTTTTGCAGTATACACTATTATAACTCGCAACAGAATCATAGGAAACTTGAAAAATTAAAAAGCACTCTATGAAGGAGATATTTCTCTGGGTAACACTGGAAATATTTTATTCCATTTTTTAAATGTCGGTAGCACATGAAAGTCAAAACACGGATTTCTGTTAAAAAAATCACGAGTAATTTGTGATTGTAATTTTTATAATTATGAAAAATAACACACACAGATACACAGTTACTGGTGAATTAAATGAAGAAATACTGTGCGAAATTTCAGAACGATTGGTCCAGTAATATATATATATATATATAGGCGGTACCTATTACTTATAAATACTGTACTGACTAAAATTAAGCCATCCTTATTTTTAACTAATTTTAGAACAGAAATAAATCATAAAACTTATAATAATGTTATTATACGTACACGATTAATCACACGTTTTGAATCGATGATGGCTCAGTGTTTAGCGTGTTCGGACACCGTGTCGGTCGATGTAGGTTTCGGACCTTTGCGAATAAGCTAGAGCTTCGGGAGCTGAAAACATCGCCATGAAACCTTGATTGAGGTTTTTTTTGTATGTCATAGCTGGCAAACGAACTTGTGGGTCACCTGATGTGTTAAGTGATCACCATCGTCCATAGACACTAACAACACCGGGGAGTCGAAATTGCGTTGTCAGCCTGTGTTTGGGGGAAAGGGAGGGGGGTCTCTGGCGCTCTCACTGACCGAACGAAACGCAACAATACAAGCACTGTTACTTCAATTCGGTTTTCTATGAGAGGGTGGTACTACCCTGGACGAGCCGACCCATTTATGTTGAAATCAATAATAGCTTCAGCGTGGCTCTACCACTACAGGTAGGTCTTTTACTAAGCTCGTTTGGCTAGGTACCACCTTTAAGTTAAAAAAATCTGTTGTCAAGCACCTATAGGTATGTTCCGGCATCTGCCCTTGAGAGCCAGTCATCCTCTAGATTTAACGAGTTTACTATCTTAGACCACATTGCCATTTACCATCAAGTGATATTGTGGTCAGAGGCAAAACCTATCACGTATTATTACAAAAAGTTATTTACGTATTACATACTTGGTTTAAAAAAGTTTTCTATTAAATGCACCGCGCTCGCCCGAGGCAAGTTCGCGTTATCCTTTTTCACAAGTCTTAGACTAACGTAACCACAGCGAGACAAAAGAGCAAGATGGCGACCAATCAGCAACCGCGATGCATTTAATATGAGACCTTTTTAAAGCCAGGTTTCAATACGTATTTAACTTTTTTGTAATAACACCGATGAAGTATAAAATCAGTATATATTCGCGCACAATCGTTGCGTTCTACCACTCACGAGAAGAAATCCTTGCTCTTAGATACTGAATGACGCTGTTTGTATACCAAAGTTAATTGCAGTCACTCGTATTCGTACAATAATATGCTATTGTATACTTTTTAATAATATATCGCTGTGTGTTGCTGCAGTTGAGAGCCAGTCTTCTATAGATTTAGCATGCTTACCACTTTATTTAGCAATAAATGAGGCTGTGGTCAAGGCAAAAACTTATAGAGTATAAAAAAAATCAAGTGGAATTATTCGCAACGCTATTGATTTTATCATAGCTATATTTCGATTAGATATGGCAAGAGCTAGAAGAGGCGATTTATAAACATATGCGATTGTAGCCAAACGCTAAGTATTAAAACCAAGGTATATATGTTTTTTTTTATATAGTAGCACGGCAAAACGACTGCACTATGCCTGATGGTAAGCACAGTACAATCAAAAAACAATGGCGACCACCGAGCGCTGGTGCAAAAGCTGGATATGCACAGGCTGATCCCAAAACGCGACCCGCAGAAGCGAATCACTATTACGGGCTTTTTCGCCATATACATGGTGGTTACGACACAGTCAGGCTATGAAACTCTACCACCCCGCTTTCGTCATTGCCTCGTTCGTTATTCAGCAGGGTGCACCACGTGCAGGTGAGGTTGGCTTGGGTGTTTCAAGTCTTATGATGTTATTCGACACCCCTTACACGCCAATGTATATAAAATATGTAAAAGAATGTCGTTTACACAATATATAAATCTAATCTATAGCAGACATCAACACCTATCTTTGCCGCTTACGTCTCATATAAAACAATGCAATGCTTATCATATAATACCGATGATGATAACAATGTTGTTGTTAAAGCGATTTGTTTGTATGTGAGTGGACTCGTGCCCTTAAAACGATGTAGGTCGAAGGACATTCAACTTGGGAAAATGGCGCGCAACTGATGTCGTGATTTTATTACAGGACGTAATTTTTAACGCGCATAATATTCTCAGATCTTTTTATAATGTTATATGCGCCAGCCTTTTTATTTATTTAATTTTTGTTATTCGTTTTTCTTAAGCAGCATACAGAGATGAAATAGCTTACGTTTTTAGCTAATTTCTCTGCTATAACAGAAAGAAGATTTCATCGAAGGCTGTCACGAATTTAATTTACTACAAAGTTTTGAGTTTCGTCCGTCATCCTGAAGAAACCCTTGTTTTTTAAGCCACAAGGAGCTACTAAAATTCATATATTTCTTTATAATATTAGTTATCACTGTACCAAGTTTCGTCGAAATTTGTTCAGCACTGTTAGAGTGATACTGCGACACACGGACAAACAGACAGACATACAAAAATTGTAAATAGATTATTTTTGGCTTTCATATTGATAATAACAAAGTCCACCCCGATTATGATTTTAAAAGAATATTTTATTACAGATTTGGCCTGGTTACAGCTTTATTATATGTATATACTAGCAGGCCCGGCAGACGTTCTTCCGCCATGATTATGAAAAAAATCTTTGACAAATTATATACTAAAACGTTCCTCTTGAATCACCCTATCAACTGATGATAGTTTTTGAGTTTATCACGAACGCACAGACAGACAGACGCGGTAGGAGACTTTGTTTTATACTATGTAATGATAGATTAAAACATGAGGTATACATATAAGTTTTAAAACATGATCACAACGCTGCCGTTTCTTGAAATATTGAGTTTTGAGTATCTATACGGAATCGAAAAATCGATTAGGAGATATTCTTCGAAAATTGGATACCGAAAGACTAAAAGATGTCACAGAAAATTACTATATCGTGTTATTGTTTGTTAAATGTGTATTTTTTATGAATGTCGTATTCTCAAATTAAATATAGAAACATTTTACTTTTTGTTTTACAGAACTACTTTTATTTACATTATACTATACTGCAATCGTCAAAAATTTATAGACTATATAATTCAATAAATAATTCCCGATTTGAAGTCACAACACTTAGCGGAAGGGTAGTAGGCACCACGACGAACCACGCGGTGGCTGGCCGACGTACTGACGGAACATGTAAGATTTAGTGGAGAACCCGATGTCCTTAGGTTCGAACCTCGACATGTATAAACGATTTTTTATTTCGGAATTCCCGTACATTTACAGATGTGATTCAGTAACTGTATGATTTCAAGCCCCGAGAAATGCAAAGTCGTATATTTTCCCAAATACCATGGTACTACAAGAACATTTCTCATGTTTCCTGATTATGTTTTCCTGCATCATTAGTCAATAGTGCTATCAATTTAAATTAGTAAATGTAGTTGAATAAAATTGTGGGTACATGCCGGTGTTCGAACCTGCGTATATCTTTTTTCTCTCGTACTGACTACACTATTGGCCTAGCAAGGCCTTAACAGCTTCACCGGACTTTATGGGAATATCAATTTTTTGTTTCGAACTACTTCGCCGGACTACAATCGGACAGCTCTGGGAAGTTGGCCCCCATTTTTCACGTAAGTATTTGAAAATTCGTAGAGAGTATTCTCATCAATTGTCCATTGATGCTTATCATTAAAAAAAATTTAGCATCCAAATTTTTTTTTAAAAACCGATAATCTCAACGTGGATTCTTGAAGTCAGTCCTTTGGCTAAGTGTGCCCATCCTTTACTTTTTTAACGAAACACCTCCTTAGAGGTGTGGAAATAGGGATGGGAAAAACAGAGATCAAAAATTTTAATTAGAAGTTAGCTTTTCATAACAATATAATATGACCAGACGTGGACAAAAGTAGTAGATTCAAATGCATCATTCCAAAATTCTCGATCTCTCTTTTTTTTCACCTCCATGCATTTTTTTTCCACCCCTTAGGAAGAGGAGACTCATCAGAAAAGTAAAGGGTGGCCAGACGTGGGCAGACAACTAACTTCAATAATCTACATTGAGATTTTCGATTTTTCAAATGTTTCTCGGACACTGGACCATGCATTTTAAATCGTAATCCAAAAATTAGATATTTTACAGTCGGTATTAATATTACGATATACCTGTTCGAAAAATTAGCTTTTCTTATTTAAATACCTACCGTGCCTTACAGACGCCCAGTGGGTGTCAAAGACCGAAGGAACGGTGACCTCGCAATATCTGATCGAAATCTAGGTACGACAAACTCCAATAATGCAAACAACTCCAGCTGATATATTATTAACAAATATATATTTTTACATTGTGTTGTTTTAAATATTTATGTATTTGTATAATACGAGTTCATAAAAGAAGATCACAAAAGTAGTTTTTGTTGCTACTATAAACGTGTGAATTCTTCTACCAGGCCGCAGAACTTAATTATATTGTAAGTTGCTAAAATGGGACAGCATAGTATTGTACGAGACGAGAAGTGAAATGGGGAATATAGATTTTTTTAATTTATTGTAGCAAAGTGACTGCACTGTGCCTGATGGTGAGCACAGTACAATCCAAAAACAATGGCGACTACCGAGATATGCGCTATCCCTCGCCGATCGCCGTCGTCTTGCCGGCCTGCGTAAATGATGTTATGTCTGTTAAATTGTTATGAGTTTATTCTTTACCACACACACATTGAATAATAGAAGCAATAGAGAAGGATTTTTGATAAAATAATAAATATTTTATTAATTTAAGAAATATACATACTTACATATATTAGGTCTTTACCAATGAAATTGCCGTTTTGTATGAAAAATTTAAACGTTTTTTTTTTTCATGTATTTTTTATTTGTATTAATCGAAGTAATTACCCTTCAATGCCCTTCTTAAAGAAATCAGCTGGACGGGAGGCAACAAATTCTTCAAAGGCATTTTGTACTGCCTCTCGGGTATTGAATTTTTTTCCCGCCAAGGAGTTATCCAAATTCTAGAAAAAGTAGTAGTCTGTAGGTACAAAGTCTGGTGAGTAGGGTGGATGACGGAGAACTTCCAACCCCAGTTCTTGCAACTTGGAGACCGTCTGCTGGGCAGTATGAGGTCGGTGGACCTATATAGATAATTATGCGCTGTAGATAATTATAATCGCATGTCATAAGCGTCGTTTATTAACGTTGACTGCCCTCTATAAAAAAGGTCATTAGAAATGTCCCATATTCATATCAAGTACTCCACGAATGATCGACTCTCATTTCAAATTAAATAATGAAATTAAATCAGATCGAATTAATTGAAATGCCAAATTTCATTAATATCTATTCAACCGTTTCCGTTTTTTTTATATCATAGGAGTCAAAAGAACAGGTGGATCACCTGATGTAAGTGATCACCACCGCCCATAGACACTTGCACAACATCAGGGGAGTCGCAAGTGCGTTGCCAGCCTGTGTTGGGGAGGTGGGAATTTGGAGGGGGAGAGGAAGAGAAGGGGAAGGGGAAAGTGGAAGAGGAGGGGAGGTGGGTCTGCGGCGCTCTCACTGACCGAACGAAACGCAACATGCAAGCACTGTTACTTCACATCGGTTTTCTGTGGGTCGGGTGGTACTACCCCGGACGAGCCGACCTATTCATGCTGAAACGAATAATAGCTTCAGCGTGGCTCTACCACACACACAAACCTTCGGAAAATGTTTAAATTACAGTATAGAACATAATAACAACAAAATAAATCCTAGTATCGTATATTGTGAGTACATTTGCTATATACTAGTGGACAAGATTCGACATAATTAATTATTTTTTTCGAGTTTCAATCTAGGCAAAAATCAAACTTTTTCAAGAAAAAAAAAACAGAAGGTAGATTGTATAATATTTAACTGTTTTGTTCCCGACTACTTACATATAGAATATATGTATCATGAGATAAAAATGTCCTTAACGGAAAACTACCTTACTTTATATCAAATTCCGAATTTTGTTAAAAGAAAACAAACAACAGAAATTTTAAATGATATAAGACTGTCCATTAGTTTATTTGTTCTAAAACAGTATTCGGCTGTAACTCGTACCTCGGGACCACGCAGTAGTTTAAAACAGTTTATGAACTACCAAATTGAGGTCCCTATACCGCTAATGTACTTCAAATAACTGGGAAGTTAGTTGATAGTTTCTCTCAGGTAATCAAAAGTGATCACAACTTGTTACACTAATGATTGTGGCGGCCACTTTATACGGAAATCGGCTATAGTGACATCTATTGTTTTTGCACTAAACTAAGTCTAATTTTTATTGTAAACTATATTTGTATTACTCCTTACTCCAATGATATCATATATATTAATACGTAAAGCCTAAACTTTGTATCCCTTTTTCACGGAATTTGGCGAACGGATGAACGTGAAATTTGGGATAGTTAACGTTTATATGGAGGAGAAGTGCAGAAATCTATTTATTTTATATAAAATGCATTAGAAATGCATTAAATTAATTAATATATGCATTACTCACACTAATGGTTCAATTTTACACAACATATACACACTTGTAAATAAAAAAGACATTTTGACAGATCTGTCAATAAAGGACTTAAAAAAGTTTGTGAAGGAGGTTGCTATGCTCGACTGTATGTATTATTTTACTCTTACGTTCCAATTACCCTTTTTCATTCTACATTCAACAATGATATTAACCCTAATAAAACTCAAACTTAAAAAAATCAATGAACTATGGTCGAATGTCGACCACTAGGCGCCCACTAGTATGTATAAATATTTGACTTGCTAACAATAAAATACCTGCAAACTTTTCTCTGCGTCTTCGTACACCTATAAAGGTTTAGTCATGAAAAGTTAACAAATAGACAGACAGACTCACTTTTACATTTACAATTTTTACGTGCATAGTTTGGGATATTCCCGATTTTTCGAGAACTTTCTTGAGAAACTGTATTTTTATGAAGGCGAATATTAAAATATGTTTTCCCTATTATTTTATTATCTGTCTTTTACCTAAAGTGTTAATAAATATGATAACAATACCTTGAAACAAATACATTTTTATATAATTGAGTTTATATGTATATTCATATAAATATGTGTCATGGCGTACAAACAGTTACTATGGTTAAGCGTCGGTCAAATGTTCAAACTAGTTACCTAATTAAACCAGTGCGATCTAAAAACACGAGTTTGACTTATTTTACAAATTCAAATAAAATCGGTGCCACTTCTAATCATTTTGAAGTGAAATAAGAGGGCTTTGCAATTCTGTTCGGCAACTTTTTTGTGTGACGAAAAGTGGTGGGGGTAAACACTGCGTCGGGTAGAGTGTTGAAAACACCGGTTCTCGTCCGATCACCGAAGATAAACAATGTCGGGCGCGGTCAGTATTTGGATGGGTGCACGGGCATTGACATTGAATTGTTGACTTTGTTTGATTGACTTTGTATTTTTTAAATTACTATTGGATTTTGTAGCGTCAGTGATCTCATAGAGAACGGTGTATCTTTATATTTATTTGACTAAAGTCTCATTTCTATCGTGTTTTGCGCACCACGTACATAATATATCGATAGCCTTTATCTAAAAATTTTGTTATTACAATATACATCTGTCTATATATACTTTACAAGGGGGGCAACACGCAACTCCCCTGATGTTGTTAGTGTCTATGGACGGTGGTGATCACTTTCCATCACATGACCCGCCTGTTAGTTTACCCCCCTATAATATAAAAAAATCGATACTTACTAATATTATAAAGCTGAAGAGTTTTTTTGATTGAACGCGCTAATCTTTTTTGTTATAGAAGCACGGCAAAATGACTGTTCTGTGCCTGATGGTAAGCACAATACAATCAAAAAACAATGGCGACCACCGAGTGACACACTATCCATCGCCGGTCGCCGCTGTCATGCCGGCCTGCGAATAGTTGGATATGCACAGGCTGATCCCGAAACGCAACCCGCAGGAGCGAATCACTACGACGGGCTTTTTAGCCATATACATGGGGGTTACGACCCAGTCAGGCTGTAATACCCTACCACCCCGCTTTCGCTATTGCCTCGTTCGTTATTCAGCAGGTGCAGGTGACGTTGGCTTGCATGTCTCAAGTCTTAGATGTTATCATCATGCTTAGACCACGCTAATAGAAGCAGAGCCCCAATGAAGAATTTTTCAAAACCAATTTTTTTTCTTTTGAGAGCTTCCGCTGCGTGTAAAATGCTATTAAAGTTTTAATGCAATATAATTTTTATAAGCACTAAGCGATCAGCGATGTACATTTTCTTGCCGTTTAAAAGTGGGTAAAACGGTGTGGTATGCATACGCAGGACAGTGCAGACGAAAAAGAATACCAAAGTAATAGATGCTCTATCCTTCGTTCGCAGTTTAAAATGAAGATGGGCAGGACATGTGGCTCGTATCCCAGATAACAGATGGACAAAAACTGTAACTCTATAACGGACCTCACGGATATAGAAGTAGCGATAGGCCAATGGAGAGACGAACTACAATCTATAGCTGGTAGGAGCTGAATAGACACTGCAAGGAGTCGCGACACTTGGCTTTCTGTGGAGGAGGCATTTACCCGAAGACCCTCCACGAAAATTAATGATAAAAAAAAATATTTTCATTACATAGTATAAAACAAAGTCCCCACCGCGTCTGTCTGTCTGTCTGTTCGCCATACACTCAAAAACTACTCAACGGATTTTCAAGCGGTTTTGCACCAGTGGATAAAGTGATTCATGAGGAACGTTTTGGTATATAATTTGTCAAGGATTTTTTTATAATCAGGGCGGGACAACGTCTGCCGAGCCCGCTAGTATTTTAATAATTTAACAATGTAATGGAATAAACAGGCTTTTTTTATTTATTTATTGGAAATAATAAAAACAATATATTTCATGGAATTTGATACATCATTATTGCAACAATTAATCATGTATTCATCACATCGGCTTGTAAGGGAACCCACTGCAGTGACATAGGCTTCTTCTCGAAAGAAGGTATGGATATATATTACCACACCAGCCCACCACGTATTAGCGATTTCAAGCCCCGAGAAATGCAAAGTCGTATATTTTCCCACATACCATGGTACTACAAGAACATTTCTCATGTTTCCTGATTATGTTTTCCTGCATCATTAGTCAATAGTGCTATCAATTTAAATTAGTAAATGTAGTTGAATAAAATTGTGGGTACATGCCGGTGTTCGAACCTGCGTATATCTTTTTTCTCTCGTACTGACTACACTATTGGCCTAGCAAGGCCTTAACAGCTTCACCGGACTTTATGGGAATATCAATTTTTTGTTTCGAACTACTTCGCCGGACTACAATCGGACAGCTCTGGGAAGTTGGCCCCCATTTTTCACGTAAGTATTTGAAAATTCGTAGAGAGTATTCTCATCAATTGTCCATTGATGCTTATCATTAAAAAAAATTTAGCATCCAAATTTTTTTTTAAAAACCGATAATCTCAACGTGGATTCTTGAAGTCAGTCCTTTGGCTAAGTGTGCCCATCCTTTACTTTTTTAACGAAACACCTCCTTAGAGGTGTGGAAATAGGGATGGGAAAAACAGAGATCAAAAATTTTAATTAGAAGTTAGCTTTTCATAACAATATAATATGACCAGACGTGGACAAAAGTAGTAGATTCAAATGCATCATTCCAAAATTCTCGATCTCTCTTTTTTTTCACCTCCATGCATTTTTTTTCCACCCCTTAGGAAGAGGAGACTCATCAGAAAAGTAAAGGGTGGCCAGACGTGGGCAGACAACTAACTTCAATAATCTACATTGAGATTTTCGATTTTTCAAATGTTTCTCGGACACTGGACCATGCATTTTAAATCGTAATCCAAAAATTAGATATTTTACAGTCGGTATTAATATTACGATATACCTGTTCGAAAAATTAGCTTTTCTTATTTAAATACCTACCGTGCCTTACAGACGCCCAGTGGGTGTCAAAGACCGAAGGAACGGTGACCTCGCAATATCTGATCGAAATCTAGGTACGACAAACTCCAATAATGCAAACAACTCCAGCTGATATATTATTAACAAATATATATTTTTACATTGTGTTGTTTTAAATATTTATGTATTTGTATAATACGAGTTCATAAAAGAAGATCACAAAAGTAGTTTTTGTTGCTACTATAAACGTGTGAATTCTTCTACCAGGCCGCAGAACTTAATTATATTGTAAGTTGCTAAAATGGGACAGCATAGTATTGTACGAGACGAGAAGTGAAATGGGGAATATAGATTTTTTTAATTTATTGTAGCAAAGTGACTGCACTGTGCCTGATGGTGAGCACAGTACAATCCAAAAACAATGGCGACTACCGAGATATGCGCTATCCCTCGCCGATCGCCGTCGTCTTGCCGGCCTGCGTAAATGATGTTATGTTTGTTAAATTGTTATGAGTTTATTCTTTACCACACACACATTGAATAATAGAAGCAATAGAGAAGGATTTTTGATAAAATAATAAATATTTTATTAATTTAAGAAATATACATACTTACATATATTAGGTCTTTACCTATGAAATTGCCGTTTTGTATGAAAAATTTAAACGTTTTTTTTTTTCATGTATTTTTTATTTGTATTAATCGAAGTAATTACCCTTCAATGCCCTTCTTAAAGAAATCAGCTGGACGGGAGGCAACAAATTCTTCAAAGGCATTTTGTACTGCCTCTCGGGTATTGAATTTTTTTCGCCTTCTGTTTCGCGTAGAAAAATGTTTGTACCACTTATTATTGTCTTATTGTTGAGTATCAACAACTGGACGGCTACTAGTGTAAGTTAATTCACATAGTTCTCACATTAGAACTAAATAGGATCACTATAAGAAGCTTTCTTTTTTATTTAAAGTATAGAATAGATAAATACAAGTAAGTAAGTAGTTATATTTATTTAAAAAAGTTAAATTTATTTATTAGAAACTTGTAATTGAAACTAGGATTTGGAAAAGCGTTTTGTTTGCGATTAAATAAATACATATAAGATAAATTAGGATAGAAACGATAAAAGTCGAAACGTCATACTAAAATCCATCACGTTACGACACCAAAAACATGTCAAATAAAAATAATACATACGTACAGATAATAAAAAAACCTCCTTTTGTGGTTCAGTTAAAAATAAGCTTGTAAGCCTTACAGCTTACTACCTTCTGCCCGTGACTTCACACGGAATAGTTGCTTTTTTAAAGCTGCAAAAGGAAAATATAGGATTATGAAACGTTCTTCATGGGTGCTTCGCTCTTATTGACATTAGTGTGATGATATAGCCTTCCTTGCTAAATGAGCTATCTCACACTGAAAAAAATTTTCAAATCGAACCAGTAGTTCCTGAGAATAGCGCGTTCAAGCAAACACCTTTTATAATATTAGTCCAGAATAGGATGTAATAAAAAAGTAGTTCGAAATACTTTTTTAACTTTGTTTTCATGTTTCCCCCATGCGCCCCCTACTGATTACAACTCAATCACTTTATTATTTTAGGACAGTCCTAACATCTGACAAAGAGCAACACAGGAAAGATTATCATCGGAACCGACAAGCGACAAAAGATTTCCGCGGCAATAAGGAAGGAAACAATCAAATAAGCTTTTATGTAACTTAATAGGTGAGAATTCATTATAATTCTATAAAAGTTAATAACTTTTTAGCAAGTCTCCTTTCTGAATTATTTTCAACCGATAATTTTATACAGATATCGGGAGACTTAAATAAATAAACTTGTCCGGTGTTATTACAAAAAAATTAAATACGTATTGAGCCCTGGCTTTAAAATGGTCTCATATTAAGTGCACCGCGGTCGCTGAATGTTCGCCATCTTGCTCTTTTGTCTCGCTTTAGTTATGTTAGGTTAGACTTGTGAAAAAGGATAACGCGAACGTGCCTCGAACGAGCGCGGTGCATTTATTAGGAAACTTTTTAAACCAAGTATTTAAAACGTATTCAATTTTTTTGTAATAACACGGGTCGTGTCTGTTTGTAATACTATAGTACCAGCACTTAATGAATATGAAAGTATATAAGGTTTTTGTAAAAAAAAACATTTTTGAAATTTCTGTCTGTGTGTTCTCTTTGTTCCGACTAATCCTGGGATGATTTAGACGGCGTATTCTCTGGCACGCTACTTTTATATTAACAAAAAAGCCGAAGCAATCATAAGGGCTATCGATAAAAGTGAAACCTAAAAAACAATGGAACTTAATCTGTGTTCTTTCTTGAATTTTTAAATCATTTATCTTTAAATTATTTAAATAGTATAACTTATAAATTGAATTTATTACCATTAGTCTATCTTTCACATATATTATATATCCGAATAATAATTATATACTTTTGTATATAATTTATTAATTCATCAAACATATGATGGGCTGCACAATCTCAACACAAAATATCAATGTTATATTATGTACACAGGCTATAACTACGAGTCATTAGTCTGACGCAAGCCGCGCAAACGCCAATACGGTCACGCTTACTAGCATGTCATGACGTGAACCTAAAGAAGTTTTCACTTCAAAGAAATTTTGTCCGTGCATATATAATAAAGAATAGAAGCAGTGTCCAGTACCGCGCGCGCCCCACGCGTTCTGTAATACACAATAAATAAAGTGTGCGCGTACTTATGTACACGCGTTAAAAGTTATATTTCTTTGGCGTAACAAGATAAAAATCTTTTTAAAAATTTTACCTTTCGCCTTATTCTACGTTTGTAGGAAAAACGACACGAACAGTAGAAAAAAGGTATTTAATACATTAAAGGTTTTAATACAAAGAAATACAAAGAAACAAAATGTTGACTATAGCTAACTTCAGGGTGTAGGTTTGTCATGAGCGTGTGCGCGCGCATCGTAAAAAATTACTCTATCATTTTTCCCTAACGCGCCAAAAGAAGTATAACTTCAAAAAGTTTCTTACTAAATTCCACGCAGACGAAATTGTTAGAGATCGGAAATAATAAGCAACAAAAAATACTTCTGATATATTTAAAAAAATATGTATAAAAAGTTTTTTTAAGTTTTGTATACACAAAACAGTCAGACGTTGCACCAAATATTTCATTGTAAATAACTTATATGGAATTGCATATAAACCGGTACCTAATTATTAGAGCGAGAATTCTTTTGAACAAATATATAGACTTAAAATCATGTGTATGTATTATTTAAAAAAGACGACAATTGCGTTCTAGTTTTATTATTTAGTTACTATGTCCCATCTTTTAATTTTTACCCCTATATAGAGGTTAACAGAATAATAACCACATATTACATTATTAACAAAATCTGATATCATGTTTAGATAAAGGAAATCTAAGAAAGGAGTGACTTGATAATTTTACGGAAACTCTGGCTGGGAATTGAATAGAGTAGCGAAAAAAAAGTATGAATGGGTCTCCAACTAGTACGTAATAAAATTACCATGAGCACCTAACAGATCATTACTTGGGATGTGCATGATTCACCCGTTAACAATTTCCGCTGCACACTCTTGTTCTAAATTTAAATACGAACCCCCTCGCAGTGATGGTGGCGCACGCGCCGTACTAACAGGTACGCATTTAGTATTGTGGGGGGTCTGTTTATATTAACAATAATTATTAATTACGGTACTCTATAACAATTACCTATATTTAAATATTGCAATGTATATCGGTTGATTGATTATACGATGCAGTTTAAATATATATAATAAAAGCCAGGTATGTTTTTTATATCCACATGTAAATAGGCTAAGATGAATCACTTCAGTAACTTTTTGCCTTCTGTTTCGCGTAGAAAAATGTTTGTACCACTTATTATTGTCTTATTGTTGAGTATCAACAACTGGACGGCCAATAGTGTAAGTTAATTCACATAGTTCTCACATTAGAACTAAATAGGATCACTATAAGAAACTTTCTTTTTTATTTAAAGTATAGAATAGATAAATACAAGTAAATTACAAACAATAAATATTTAAGGAAATATGACTGAATGATAGTTATATTTATTTAAAAAAGTTAAATTTATTTATTAGAAACTTGTAATTGAAACTGGGATTTGGAAAAGCGTTTTGTTTGCGATTAAATAAATACATATAAGATAAATTAGGATAGAAACGATAAAAGTGGAAACGTCATACTAAAATCCATCACGTTACGACACCAAAAACATGTCAAATAAAAATAATACATACGTACAGATAATAAAAAAACCTCCTTTTGTGGTTCAGTTAAAAATAAGCTTGTAAGCCTTACAGCTTACTACCTTCTGCCCGTGACTTCACACGGAATAGTTGCTTTTTTAAAGCCGCAAAAGGAAAAAATAGGATTTGGAAACATTCTTCATGGGTGCTTCGCTCCTATTGACATTAGTGTGATGATATAGCCTTCCTTGATAAATGAGCTATTTCACACTGAAAAAAAATTTCAAATCGAACCAGTAGTTCCTGAGAATAGCGCGTTCAAGCAAACACCTTTTATAATATTAGTCCAGAATAGGATGTAATAAAAAAGTAGTTCGAAATACTTTTTTAACTTTGTTTTCATGTTTCCCCCATGCGCCCCCTACTGATTACAACTCAATCACTTTATTATTTTAGGACAGTCCTAACATCTGACAAAGAGCAACACAGGAAAGATTATCATCGGAACCGACAAGCGACAAAAGATTTCCGCGGCAATAAGGAAGGAAACAATCAAATAAGCTTTTATGTAACTTAATAGGTGAGAATTCATTATAAATCTATAAGAGTTGTTAACTTATTAGCAACTCTCCTTTTTTTTTCAGCAGATTATTTCATACAGATGTTGGGAGACGGTGCTTAAATAAATAAACTTATCGTGTTTGTTTGTAATATACCATAGTACCAGCACTTAATGAATATGAAAATATTTAAAGTATATGTAAAAAAAAAAAATTGTCTGTACGATCTCTTTGTTCCGACTAATTTAGACGGCATATTCTCTGGCAGGTTATTTTTATATTAGAAAAATAATCAAAGCAATTACGATTTAAATAGTATAATCTATAAATTGAATTTATTATTATTAGTCTATCTTTCACATCTATCTTCACTCCGAATAATAATTATATACATTTTTATACAGTTCATTAATTCATACATATGATGGGCTGCACAATCTCAACAGAAAATATCAATATTATATGTACACAGGCAATATTACGTGACACTAGTCTGACACAAGCCGCGTAAACGCAATACGGTCGGTCACGCTTACTAACATGTCATGTCGTGAAACTAAAGAACACTTCAAAGAAATTGTGTCCATGCAAATATAATAAAGAAAAGCAGCAGTGTCAAGTACCGCGCGGGCCCCACGTGTTCTGTAATACACAATAAATAAAGTGTGTGCGTACTTATGTACACGCGTTAGAAGTTATATTTCTTTGGCGTAACAAGTTAAAAATCTTTTCAAAATTTTTATCTTTCGCCTTATTCTACGTTTGTAGGAAAAACGACACGAACAGTAGAAAAAAGGTATTTAATACATTAAAGGTTTTAATACAAAGAAATACAAAGAAACAAAATGTTGACTATAGCTAACTTCAGGGTGTAGGTTTGTCATGAGCGTGTGCGCGCGCATCGTAAAAAATTACTCTATCATTTTTCCCTAACGCGCCAAAAGAAGTATAACTTCAAAAAGTTTGTTACTAAATTCCACGCAGACGAAATTGTTAGAGATCGGAAATAATAAGCAACAAAAAATACTTCTGATATATTTAAAAAAATATGTATAAAAAGTTTTTTTAAGTTTTGTATACACAAAACAGTCAGACGTTGCACCAAATATTTCATTGTAAATAACTTATATGGAATTGCATATAAACCGGTACCTAATTATTAGAGCGAGAATTCTTTTGAACAAATATATAGACTTAAAATCATGTGTATGTATTATTTAAAAAAGACGACAATTGCGTTCTAGTTTTATTATTTAGTTACTATGTCCCATCTTTTAATTTTTACCCCTATATAGAGGTTAGCAGAATAATAATCACATATTACATTATTATTAATAAACTAGCTAATACCCGTGACTTTGTCTACGTTGTTTATTACCTTAAAAACCTCTTAAGGCAAGGGAAAACACTTCCGCTTGCCTCACTTCTCTACGACAAGAAATACACATCGCTTACCGCGTCGCATAATAAAAATAATAGTTTCTTATAACTTTAATAACTTTATATTAAATAAAACTATTGCCATAAGCTTTGTTTAAAGCAGGACCAAGTATAAAGTGTAAAGAATAAATAAAATAAAAAATTATCGACATGTATCCCATAGTTTTTGAGTGAGGCGCGCATACCGACATAACTCTATTTTTTTATATATATACTAGCTGTGCCGGCGACTCCGTCCAAATGGAACCTAATGTAAAAAAAACAGTGACGAATAAAGTCATCTGAGTGTATTAAGTCCCTTTACGTATCTACTTATCTCTCGTACTTCCGCCGCATCGTCATTAAAATTACAATAACTTTTGATAGAGTGAACCGATTTTAATGAAACTAAGATTAAATAGTACTCGAAATATGCTTTATGATTATCCTGGCGAGGTTTTATTGTGAACACAGTACTTTAGCAGTGATGCGTGTTCAAACAAACAGATATTTTAAAAAATTAATGAAATGTATTTTATTACTTAGTCCAAGACACCTGCAATAATCTTAAATGAAATGACACAAGTATAAGATAAAACGAAGGTAGGTAAATAATCCAGTTTAAGTTACAGTTGACTTATGGTTACCATGTCATCGATATTTACAGCAACCTTGAGGCCTTTGAACTCTGCCTTTCCTTTTATTTCCAGAATACATCGGTACAACAGTCAAGGTTACATTGCAATCAATTTGCCATCACCATTTCCATCAGGGTTCGCAGGAAACAAGACCTCAACTAAATGTATACAAGAAAGTGTTTTGAAGTGAAATTTCTCATGGCACGGTAGGGAGAATTTTCTCTTACGCGTTAAACGTAAGGTAGATTAATTGTGTGTATAAAGTATAAGTGTAAGTCTGGATCTAGTAGTATTACAAAATTAATATAGTTAAGTATAATTAAGTATTTATACTTCGGGAATTAATTTAGTATATAGTTTATAAGCATTCTTATATCTATATATATATATATATATATAAATAGTCAGTGGGGAAACGGTTAAGAACATCTCTTTCCTCTGTTCCTCAGACGATTTACTTTCATTCTTTTTTTATTTATATGTCTTAATTATTTAAACGTCTGGACGTAGGTATCTACAATTATTTTTAAACGATTCCGTTATATATCAACAGACACTAATGAAATTAAAAAAATAAATAATAATACACCTATGAAGGAATCCAAGTTTCAATCAATGTACAATAATCTATAGATCGTAAATTTCTGGCAAGTTTGCAAACATATGAAATAATAGACATCGTATTACAAATAAATTAAATTACTTCAATTACGATACGTTTAACCAACAAAAGAATAAGTATATAATGAGTTTAAAACATAAATAAATACATAAAAACTTATTATACAAGTGATATTTCGCTACGCGACGAAGAAGGCCAATGCGGCGGTGCAATCTGCAACAAAAGCAATATGGCGGCGTCTGCGCCCGCGCCGTGGCCGTGAACCTGCCCCGCTAAATTTACACAGTACGCGTCATCCGGTGCGTGCGCATTGATTCCGTATGCACAGATGGTGCATTGCTCTGTCGTGTTTTATAAAACACTTCTAACAATATTAAATCTAAATATTCATATTAAGTTTTGATTTAAAATAAACAACAGTGGAAACCTGCTCAAAGAATGTTTTGATGAGCGCCTGTTTTGCTGCATTAATTGGAGTATTAAAAAGATCTAAATTAAATTCTTTACTAAGTTTATTGTAATTATAACTACTTCGCAAAAAATAACTATTCTTTCTATAATTGGTATTTGAATGAGGCACATATATCAACGAGCTATATCGAAGAACAGTAGGCGAAGCCCTTAAATAAATTTTTGAGAGAAGATCTGGACAATCGACCTTATTTTGGGCAATTTTTAAAAAGAAAGAAATGTCTGCAATCATACGTCGTTTATCCAGGGGTAGTAAATGGTGCAATTTACAATGCTGCTCATAGGATTTGGAATCATATCTTTCATGCATACGATAACACAGAAACCGTAAAAACTTTTTCTAGATATTTTCAATTCTAGAAATATATGTATCGTACAAGGGATTCCAGATTTGAGAGGCATACTCCAAGTGACTCCGAACAAGGGTACAGTATAATATTTTTAAAGTTTTCACTTGGTGAAAATCACGAGAGCATCTCATTAGAAATCCAAGGGCTTTATCATTCAATAGTCGAATATTAAAGAGTAAATATATCTATATATGTAATTAGAATGTAAATCTAACGTGTTTAATCTAAATTGTTGCATGTGTCTTGGAATAAACAATAAAATACATTTCATCATTTTTAGAAATGTCAGTATATCTGTTTGCATGAACACCGATCACTGCTAAAGTACTGCGTTCACAATAAAACCTCACCAAGAAAATCATAAAGCATATCTTCAAGTAATATTTAGTCTTCGTTTCATTGAAATCGGTTCGGTCTATCAATAGTTATTGTCCTGTTAATGACGACGCCACTTAAGTACGAGAGAAAAGTAAGTAAGTAAATGGAGTTAATACATTCAGATGACCCACTCTCGCGCCGCCGTGAGGGAAGGTCTCCTCTTTCGTTCCCGCACTCACCGTGGTTCTTCAGTGATATCTCGAGCCGAGGTCGCCCCCGAATAGAGCCCCCGAGCTATTACTATCGCGATACAGTGACTCACCTACATCACTTGTACTCACACATGAGATCACCTCTCACACACGTATACATGCATACACATGGTGGAAGGGTTTTTTGTTTTTTCCCTTAACGAACTGAATCGAATAGTTTAGTTCGTTTCATTCCGATATACACGTATGCATTTGTGAATCATGCAATTTCGATTGTATGGTTCACAAATGTATATACGTATGAATAGCTTAGAATATTTTAGCTAGGTCAGATCCGGGATTTCTCAGGTTGTAGCCCAAGCCGAGATGTGCCGTGCGGCCTTTGAGCATGTTACCTAAATACCTAAAAACAAAATCGGCTGAGTTCCTTAAGCGCTCGTCTTAGTAGTCCGGTGAAGCTGTAGAGGCCTCTAAAAAGGCCAATAGCGTAGTCAGTTCGAGAAAAAAAAAGAAAACCTTCAGGTGACTTTATCAATCACTGTTTTTATACATAAGGTATCACGCGGACAAAGTCGCAGGCACAGCTAGTAATAGATATAAAGGTCCGACCAGGAATATGAAGAATTTGTAATTAAGGCTGAATATTATACCACGAATATTCCCATCAGTAATTTATTAATGAACTAGCAACTTTATTCTGCAGCGATTCTCGTAAAAGTATGCAAAAATATAGTTCTGGTCAATGAATGAAAATTATTTCAGGTTTATCTTACACCATCGGCCAATAATGTTACCGATTTAAATTAGTAAATGTACGCGGATTTCGAAAAGTTCGCTAGTACATGCCGGGGTTCGAACCTGCGGACATAGGATTGATATTCCACCGGTCGAACCACTAGGCCACCACGACTATCATATATCACATACATTCGGAAATTAGTTTTTATTTGTATACCAGCAGCAGATGTTGACGCGCCCTGATAATAAAGAAAAATCCTTGACAAATTATATGCCAAGACCTTTCTCGTGAATTACTTTATCTACTGGTGAAAACCCGTTCGGTAAAATCCGTTCAGTACTTTTTGAGTTTATCGCGAACAGACAGACAGACAGACCGCGTTAGAGGACTTTGTTTGATACTATATAATGATGATATTTTTAATATAAATCCTGAACAATGGAGTGTCGCATCTGCATCGGATCTGCATAAATGAGAAGATGAACCGTCACGAAGGTCACCGGCTCTGCTGACGGCTCCTGTTTACATAAATATAACATTAATGTACTGCGCATAACGCAGCTTAAATGCATTCGAGAATACGAAATAACGTAAAATAAATAAAAAAACATTTAATCATGGATTAAAACTTGGTTTTATTTCGATCATTTTGTTAAAGACTTCGACAGATTTTTATTAAATACTAGCTACCCGCTCCGGCTTTGCCTGGATATACTTACTAAGGAAAAGAAAGCAAAATTTTTGTAGGTGGTAGAGCCACGCTGAAGCTATAACTGGTTTCAGCATGAATGGGTCGGCTCGTCCAGGGTAGTACCATCATCTCATAGAAAACCGACGTGAAGTAACAGTGCTTGCATTGTTGCGTTTCGTTCGGTGAGTGAGAGCGCCGGAGACCCACCTCCTCCTCCTCTCCTCCCTCCCCCAAACATAGGCTGGCAACGCACTTGCAACTCCTCCGGTGTTGCTGGTGTCTATGGGCGGTGATGATCTCTTAACATCAGGTGACCCTCCTGTTCGTTTGCATCCTGGGATATATAAAAAAAAACAAATTTCCCGTTTAGAGTACAACCATTTAATTAATTAAAGTGGCAACTTACATTTTTGGTCAGTCCGACCGGTGCAATATCAACTTAATGTCCGCTGGTTCGAACCCCGGCATGTACCAACGAATTTTTCGGAATCCGCGTACATTTACTAACTTAAATTGGTAACGATATCGGCTGACGGTGAAGGAAAACATCGTGAGGAAACCTGATATAAAGAAATAGATGTGGTAATATTTGGAAAATATAGAACTGTGGATTTCTCTGAGTTTGAAATCGCCAATATTTCGTGGGCTGGCGTGGTGATTATACCCATACCTTTCTACGGGAAGAGGCCTATGGCTCTGCAGTGGGTCTCTTACAGGGTGATGATGAAGATGATCAATTATTTTCTGACTCACTAACTCGCTCACTTTTTATGTGAAGATTTTTAACCCAAAAATTTCCATTTCTTTTTCAAACATTGTGTTCTATACGAGAACATCGTCCTGTAAAACTTCGGTTTCATCTTTTCAAACGCGTATAATTTCACGATCAATAATAATTATAGCACTGAAAGATGAAGTCAACACATTACAGCTTCTTTCTCGAATCTTTGGCAATGATCTGGGATGTAAACCATTTCACGGCGACATCACGTACATTGGACATTTAATTTTAGATGGCGCAAACACATTTTACTATCCTAAAGCGTGCGTCATTTCCGCGGTTCCGAGGGTCATGACCTCGGAATAACTACTTCCCCTGATATACCACGGCCCTGATGAATGTTGATCAACTATTTTAGAGATTTTTATCTTTTACTTTTAACGTCTTATAAATTGATGAACGCCGGCTGCATGCACGAAAAAGCATGACTCATTTTCACGATCCGCTTTAGCCGAGCCTGTAAGCGAGAGCGCGGTATAAGCGATAGATAGGCGCGATCGGCCTAAGCGTTCATCTTGTGACGCACATATCTACATATATACAGAATAATTCAATTTAATTCATAAAAGTATCTTTAGCCGAGCCTGTAAGCGAGAGCGCGGTATAAGCGATAGATAGGCGCGATCGGCCTAAGCGTTCATCTTGTGACGCACATATCTACATATATACAGAATAATTCAATTTAATTCATAAAAGTATGCAATTTTTCATAAATGTTTCTTATTTTAATATATATTACGATTATTTTACGTTATCTCGTAAAATTATCGTTCGCAAACCGCCTTTACAGACAACCAATTTATTTCACCAGCAATCTTCGTCATGAGTTCAGTAAGTAACAGAGTAATTAAAAACCGCCTTTACAGACAACCAATTTTTTTTTCACCAGCAATCTTCGTCATGAATTCAGTAAATAACAGAGTAATTACCAATATTACAAGCGTCTTGCGATAATATAAATATTCTAACAAAATGGTGGCCCTTTTGTAAGAACTTTCCGGGGAGTTATTGTGACATCTCTGAATTCATGCTCCATGGTATTATTTGCCGTCCACTTTATTTACGCACAATAACTGAACTGTATTACGTAAAACGCCACCGATATTACAAAATATAGAGATAACCCAAGATTATGAATAAAATATAAGAACTACATGACGAGACTAAAATCCCGTCAAAAACCATATTTTAGATTTTTTTCAAATCTATGGTAATGCAACAATCATTATAGCATAATATGTATTTGTTTTTTTTTTCACAATTAATAGGATTTTAACAAGACGAATTCGGTTATATTTTTTTATGTTCGTTACCTCAAAAGTTGTTCGTATCGAAACTGAATAATTTTTATTTTTAGAAAGGTGATATTTTTAAGGGCCCCCTTTTAATTTCCTAATGAACATAGTTACATTGAACATTGGGTCTAGGAGATATACCAGGAAACTCTTAGAAACGAATAACAGATGCACATTGATTGAGATATTGGTAGATTAATGACAACCTAAAACTACAACTCGTCAGATACATATTGCAGAGTAGATTTTCTTGAAGACAGTTTTAGTTTCTTCTTAAAATATTCTTATTGACGATGTTATTATCAACTCTCTTTTCTAATTCATGTGCTCGACACAAAGCTAAAAATTAGTCCAGAATTTAATAAGAAAATATAAGAAAATGAAGAAGAAATATGAGTGTTTCTGAAAAAGCTACAAATTAAAAAAAAAGTATTTTTCAGCTTACTTACTATTAAGATATCAACATATATTATATAACAAAGCCCTCTGCTACGTCTGTCTGTTCGCGATAAACTCAAAAACTACTGAAGGGATTGTCATGCGGTTTCCACTAGTAGATAAAGTGATTCATGAGGAAGGTTTAGGTATATAATTTGTCAAGGTTTTTTTTATTATTATAAAGCGGGAGAACGTCCGCCGGGCCCGCTAGTATAGCATAAATTAGTATGCAAAATTATTCCTTATGTACTCAAGAATCTTATGCGCATAAATTAGTAAGATATGTTTGGATCTTTTTTTGCATTCCTTTAATGGATGAACGTGGCCTTTTTAGGTCTGAGTTTTTTTTTCAGAACACGACAAAGTGACTGCGTTGTGCTAGTAAGATATGTTTGGTATTTTTTTTTAAATTCCTTTAATGGATGAACGTGGCCTTTTTAGGTTTGAGTTTTTTTTTCAGAACACGACAAAGTGACTGCGTTGTGCTTGATGGCAAGCAGTGCAATTGAAAAGCAACGATGAACAACGAAATGTATATAATTTGGGGTTTTCAGGAGAGAACTGGATAGGTCCCTGGCCTCCCTTCCCTACGATGCGGCGGACGGTACACCGTGGGGTTTTAGTGCGTGCGAGTCGGACATAGCCCACTCTCTCCCTCGGGAGGGTGGGTATGCGGTAGCGATTTCCCCATAGAAAAAAATTTAATCAATGTTTTTTTTATTGTCAGGGCGGGATAACGTCCGTGGGCCATATAAAGTGTCAGTACTCTTTCGATTATAGTGAAAAAAAATTGTTGCATGTATCTAGGACTAAGTAATAAAATACATTTCAATCATTTTTAGTAATGCTGTCTGTCTGTTTGTATGAACACGCATCACTACTGAAGTACTGCGTTCACGCTGCTACATACATGACGTTCAATATAAATCGCCGTTTTCTAAATTGCAAATTTTGTTTAGTATTTTCTTACTTTTCGACTAATCTTAAATCTTACTCAAATATTATAGTGGGTCCCTGGCCTCCCTTCCCTACGATGCGGCGGACGGTACACCGTGGGGTTTTAGTGCGTGCGAGTCGGACATAGCCCACTCTCTCCCCCGGGAGGGTGGGTATGCGGTAGCGATTTCCCCATAGAAGAAAAAAATTAATCAATGTTTTTTTTATCGTCAGGGCGGGATAACGTCCGTGGGCCATATAAAGTGTCAGTACTCTTTTGATTATCGTGAAAAAAAATTGTTGCATGTTTCTAGAACTAAGTAATAAAATACATTTCAATCATTTTTAGTTATGCTGTCTGTCTGTTTGTGTGAACACGCATCACTACTGAAGTACTGCGTTCACGATACAAATTCAGTAATTAATTAGTATGTATCAATGCTACATACATGACGTTCAACATAAATCGCCGTTTTCTAAAATGCAAATTTTGTTTAGTATTTTCTTACTTTTCGACTAATCTTAAATCTTAGTCAAATATTATAGTGAATATGATTTGAGTCTGTATTTTGAATATATTTATGTTATTATTATACGTACATATATAGTTTTTTTTTACTTTATTTTTGGCAACCAATCTTTTAGATTATTACTGCCATTGTCGAGTAGTTAATAGTATTACAAGTTCTTCTTCTATTCCATTTTTGGCAACCAGTCTTCTAGTAGACTATTACTGCCATTGTCAAGTGAGTATCGATATTACAAGTTTCTTGATATAATTTCAATGAACTAACAAGATGATGGCCATCTTGTTAGAACTTTCCATGGAGTTTTTGTGGCATTCATGGTCCGTGGTATTATTTTCCATTCACTTCACTTATGCACAATAAACAAACTATAAAACTCCACCAATTTTACACAATATAGAGTCAAGTAACACAAGATAACGAATAAAAAATAAAATCCAATACATGACAGACCAAAATCCCGCCAAAAACTCCCATTTTAGGTGTAGACTGTAGTATTAATTGTTTGCGAATTATACATCTTTACATATAAATTTCTTCTGTACATGTGTATGTCACTGAATTCCTCCTAAACGGCTGAACCAATTTTGATGAAATTTTGCCTGCGTGTTCCAGTGGATCCGAGAATGGTTTAGATTCACAATTGGACCAGGTAGGTGGCGCTGCGGTTAACTTTTTTGATTTTTTTTTATTATCAAGGCAGGATAACGTCCTCCAGGTCCGCTAGTTAATTATATATTTCTATAATTTGACAGGTTACTCTGTATAGGTAAAATATAATTTTTATTTTTCGATCGCATAGGATTTAATTATTTACATCTGAATTAATTTTGTGTTGTAAATACCACAACTTATTGAATTTTATCACTTCTTAGGGCAATTATACCTATATTATTTTTTATAATGAAAGAGTTTACGAAATTGTTTATTGAATATGTGTAAGAAACATACTCTAGGGTATTCAAATGCAATAACAGACTACATTTTCATCGTTTTTAGAATTGATTACAATTCATCAAATATTAGATCATAAACGTATTACTTTAAGAGTTCCTCAATACAATTTCTTGCGGAACAGACGAGTGATTATTTTTTGTATAGTCGCAAAAACTATAATAACATTTCAAAACATATGGTCAGATAATGAATAGCTTGAAACTTACATAACTTCCTTATATAGTGTAATTGAGCACTGAGGGTGTTATATAGTGGGTTAAAATTTCAAATATGTTGCTTATGGTGAATCCCACCCGGTACACTGTTAGTATTTATATGTCTAATCGACATGTTACAGCAGTTGGCGTACGTGTCGTACTTACAAATGTTTTTGAAAGAGAATCTCTGTAATTGTGCATCTTTTCGCATTTTCAATTTATTTAATACAATTTAAAAAACACGTGTGGAGCCGTGACTAATTGCTAGTAAGTAATAATGTAAGATACAAAGCATAAGTCTCTCTTAGCTTAATTTAAAAAAATAATTCAATTCTGTTTGAAGTTTGGAGGAAGAAACAAAAGAGAATATGAGATCATGTTTTCATTGTCCCTTTCGCCCTCTATGCGATAGTTCGGAAAGAGCGTGCTAGCAATAGACTTCTTTTAAGACATAGTCTTAAACTTTTTACAAACCACGTTTTACGTAAGTAAAACATTATTCCCCTGTAATGATCCAATGCTCTTCGATAAGTGTTGTAAACAAAACAGACAATAAATTACGCATGTAATATTAATGTTACATTAAATTACAGGTTGATTTAAGTAACAATGAATTGAATTGAAATTACAATATTCATTCTTGCATCAAGGTCGAACAGGCGACATTCAAAATGGCGGGCGTACTCGAGTCAACACACTGACTTTTTTATGATCATCTCGCTTTAAAAGGTCAACAATTATGCGTATATTATATATAAATTGGTTAGGGTTGATATTTTCAAGTTTTATTAATTTTCAACTACATTCCAACATCACAATAATTTAAAATAGAAAAAAAAGCTAAAAAAGTGGATTAACAATTATATTTTCATTAGTAAAATATCGTATCACATTCAATATGACATTTGATATTGGTTGTATATTTTTGTAGGAGTCTAGACTGGTTCCGAGAGCGTGATAATCAAACTCGAAGTACGTATTGCTGAAGTGCTGTATTATAAATAATTATATTTATAGTTGCATGAGATCTTTCAGTTGTTTGAGTGATATATTCAATTTTCAAAAAACTTAAATATCTCAGCCAGTCTGCAAAAGGATGACATACTCGAGTCATAGAGCTAAACTTTCATTAAAATCATACATTACTGTAAATAATTATTTATGAGCATTTGATTAAAGTGATAAAGAAGAGTTTATTAAAATTGATAACAATTAACTATCATATTATATCAAATTTTTTATTACCGAGCCATCTTAGATAAAGTTTTACCAAATATAGTTCAATATATTTAATAGAACATTCATATTTTAATTATGTGTTTATAAAGTTTACAATTCGATTATATCTATGTGTGTTATATCATGATTATATTATTGTTGGGCAGCCGTTTTGAAATTTTTTAATGTTTTTTTTTAATTTCTCCTTTTTTGACAGTTCTCTTTTATGTTTTTAAAATAAATGAATAGACAAATAAATACCAAATAGAATCAATATGAATAATTACCTAGTTACTTGTCAGTGACATTACATTACAGTGTCTCTTCAAAGGTATGATGACAACAGAATCTTGAACTTGATCAAAATCGTAATAGTTTTGGAAAATTATTTAATAAAAATACCGTAGATTAGCTGATTTGGTAACCCTAAATGAATGCATATTTGTGCATAGGTATACCAGGATCCACTCCACAGAAGTGGGTAACATTGAAAAGTTCATTGGTATTACATGCACTTCCTGGCCTGTCGAGGTCGCAGCGACGCGCGACGCCGTCAGCCATGTTTGATTTTTTGACGTTTATTTTTGACGCCGTTCTGTAATTCTTTTATCGTTGAATAAAATGTTTCGACTGATACCCTCGTCTCTCATTTTTATATGTAATTCAATGTGTCATAGATCAATCTATACTAATATTATAAAGAGGTAAAGTTTGTGAGTATGTGAATTTGTGACGTTGTAGGGGATAATCTCGGGAACTACTAGTCCAATTAAAAAAAATCTTTCAGTATTATATAGCTCATTTATCGATGAAGGTTATAGGCTATATCATCACGTTAAGACCAATAGAAGCGGAGCTAATGAAGAATGTTTCAAAATGTTTTTTTTTTCTTTTGACAGTTTCCGCTGCGTGTTAGCGTTATCTCAAAGTAACTATTCCAAGTGAACGAAGTCGCGGGCAGTAGCTAGTTACTTATATATACGCAACAAACTTGTTGAAATAAACAAGTTGAAAATCTGTAACTAGGTATCAATAGATATAGCAAGTTTCATTGACACAAAAAATATTGAGATGATCTTGAATGTTTCTACTGTACCAGGATCTTATTAACTCGTTTTCTTGTATGTCTGTTCTTCTGAGAGGACCTTGTGACTGATTTTATACAACTTCCTGATGAATTACAAACTCTGAACACAAGAAGAATCTAAAATAACCACAATACAAAAAAAATTATATTTCGAAACTATCACAGAAGATGCTGAAACCTTTTGATTCCATGAAAATACATACAAAAACTACAAACGTGAACTTTTTTTCTCAATTATTAATATATAACAATAAATTAGTCCCCGTTTTCCCCCCGGACATTACCCGAGACTTTATTTATTTGTATAGCCTTTCCTTTGCATTTCTTTTTTGCGAACTCCCTTTTCCTTTTTTATTTGTTTCATTCTTTCGCTATTTCTGCCACATTTCATAAAGATAAGGAGCGGTTCCATGGTATCTTCATCCGCCATTATTTTATGTAATACCCCTTCCGCGAGTTCGATGCCTATCTGGGAATGGAGCTCACACCTGGACGAGTACAAACGAGGACAATGAAGAAGAAGATGGATCACCATCTCTTCGGTTTCCGGGTCGTACACACATGCGGAACTATCTTTGAAACGGTGGAGGTACGCCGCGAAACCCCCATGCAATGCATGTAAGGATTTGCTTATGAGTCGGTGACAGTCGTGTTTTCTTCACTACCCGGTGGGCATTGCCCACCTTCAGGAAGAAGACACGCGTCAACGCCCCTGTGGCTGTGAATCTCGTAACTTTAAGAGTAAAAAAAAGTGTGTGTGTACACGCGTTAGTAGTTATACTTCTTTGGCGTAACGAGATAAATATCTTTTCAAAAATTTTATCTTTCGTCTTATTCTATGTTTGTAGAAAAAACGACAATAACAATAGAAAAAGTTGACTATAGCTAACTTCAGGGTGTTGGTTTTTCGTGACGGTGTGCGGGCATCGTAAAAATTTACAATCATCATTTATCCCTAACGCGCCAAAAGAAGTATAACGTCAAAAATCATAGTCACAAATTGTAATTGACAGATACTAAAACAGTATAGGATTCTGTATTGGGTATTAAGTGCCTAATTAAAACGGGCTAATTAAAATTTTAATATTTTTTAATTACTCACATTTATGGAATATATTTTTAATAAAACTGAAACATTTATACGACGTACGTCGAAGCAACGTGAGTGAATTGTCGTTGCGCAATATCCTTATTGAAACAGATGTACATAATATACCTACGTAACAGACCATTAACATAAAGATATATATATCAAACAATATACATACAAATATAGTAACATTAAAATAATTGTCGATTAAAAAAATGCACGGTCCTAAATAGCCTAATTAAAATGACCCGGATGCAAATAACGATTAAAAAAACGCATGGACCTAAATAACATAACCTAAAAGATAAATAATCATTTCAGAGAATGCGCTGACATAAATAAGATAATAAAAAAAAAACGCAAACTGAATAATTAAAAATGTAAACATAAAAATGAAGAAACAAATTATTCCCATTAGTTTCCTGCCAGTTCTTTTAAGCGAATTAATAACAGGACGGACTCTCGATCATTTTGGAAGAATTTATAACATTTTTCGCTATTAATTCGCTATTAATAACATTTATTTCATTTGAAATTGACATCATTTATATACAGTTCATATCTTAAACCTTGTCTACACTCACATATTATAGTTATTTAAATAATTTATAAATCCTACTATTTAAGTCCATCAGTGTAGTAAATAAATTCTAGGTACAACAAATAAATTTTTATTGGTTCTAAAAGTAAAATTAAAAAGTTTGCTTCTATCCAAATAACAAGAATGTGTTCCTAAAACAATGCCCAAACACATTTAGTTGGGAATACTTGCTACTTAATGCAAATCGGATTAAAAATAGGCGAATAAATTATCGAAGCGTACAGCGCTTTAATGCTCACACGCTTATCCCTTCTTCAAATAAGATTATAATAGAAATTTAATTCATATGCTCTGGATTCCTTATATGTTTTATAATGCTTTAACTCAATCTCATCCGATTTAACCTGAAGGTAGAACAATAATCCATTGAGGTAACAAAAAGGTGCAACTAACAAAAAAATACTCCCCCACGCTTACATATTACCTAAGAGCAAAACGATTGCAGAAACAGCTGAATATCGGCTTCAGAAAGATTGATCAATCTGAATACGAAGTCGGTACACTTCTGTGGGAGTAGGTACGTGCTGCCAGCCATAGGCTTCGAACCGAAATACAAACCGAGCATTATTACTTAAAGGCTTAAATAGGTATTAAGGTGTCCGGCCTCCATAGTTACACCTTGCACACGCTCTATATAACGTATTACGACTGAACATTTTCTTTTGTCATTCTTATTTACTTCTTTTTATTCAACGCAGGCAGATCCTGCATTGGACATCCACTCCTTCGGGTGAGTGGCGGGTAGTATCAGACTCTTAGTGACAAACCTCATGGTAAACTGTCTGCCGCGCTAATCGCGGGAGCATGCATCGCGATACCCCAGCCCTAACGCAAACGCCCACAGTGAAGAAGACGCTTCCTCCAACCACTACTCGCCATTGTTTTTTATTGAAGTTGTCTTCTCACTCTTTGTAACTTTTTTACCTAGTTTTCTCCCACGGTAATTTTTCAACAATGTTTTCTCCCTCCGTTCTCAAATGTGTGAGTCAAAGCAGGTTAGTCCTTACCCCATCCACCGTCCCCTCCGATAAGTACTACAAAGAACACCTTCTACCGCGGTATACGCTCCGGCCGAGACTGCATATTGACAACCAATGGTACTCATCGGCTCTCCAACGTAAACCCGCAGTGTTCTTCAAGACGGGGTCACCTCCTGTACGGTATGGCTCTTCACCACGGACTGACGGTCCTGGAGAACAACCTAAGGCTCATCTAACCGGGAGTATTCACGCGTGTAGTTCTACCCTCTGCAATCAGAGATGCAATAGTCTCATCACGCCTGGTAGACTTCTACCAGTCAACTCCTTTTTTTTATTAACGTGGAGAAATCCGTTATGGATACCCACCCTCCCGGATGAGGAAGTGGGATAAGTCCGACTCGCATGGACTAAAACCCCACGGTGTACCGTCCGCCGCATTGTTCGAGGCAACATGGCGAAAGGTGCCAGGCTCCATCCTAGTAAAAGGAAGGTCCTAAGGAAAGCTACGTTAAATAGCTTCATTCCAGAAACGACATAATGAACTCATTATTTTATAAGATAAGGTTGTTACACTGTTAAACGTATAAATTATAATCTTATTATAAAGTAAATTGTTTGCAGTCACATGTACGTTGTCTGTCGATCACGTGTATCCGAACACAGACGGTAATATATAATATGCATAATACATTCATAATAAATGTGGTCAAAAGACGTCCGTTCTTAATTTGAAATTTGAATTTACAGAGAATAAAACGTTAACGTAGAAAATTTAAATCCCTGAAAAGGAATATGAAAACAGACTATGAATGACTTTTTTATCCGAATAAAGATTCAGAATAATTATTACCACATTATGTGCTTGATTCTTTAACATTTAGATGGAATTCCAAAAGATTATATATCTTTTCTTTTGTAGGTGTTTTTTTTTTGTTTTTCGAACTGTCTACGCTATTGACCAAGCAAGGTATTAACAGCTTCACCGGACTACTTTTTGTAGGTGACTTTTTTTCTTCGCTTTAATAAGAAAGAGTTGAAATAATACAATGTTCATAACGTAAATAACTGTCCGTAGATAAGTCAGTAACAATTTTTTCTATATAATTATATCTTGTTATATGTAATTTATCTGTATCACACTATACATTAAGGGGTCATTTTTGGGGGGATTTTTGACACCCCTAACTTCATTTAAAAGTACATAAGACTTCTCGAACCCCCCCCCCCCTTTCTTAAGTAAGGTTCTATCTCGTGTTTCAGATTTTTTTTAAATTATTTAACACATATTGCTATCAGATACAAATTACCATTATATTATTATTAGACATAACATAAATCAATTAAATAATCAACAAACAAACGATACATACTTTTAAAATAATGATCGATTATATACACAGGATAAAATTACTATAATTATTGCATGTAACATTTGAAATGGATAAAAATTAACACATTTAAGAACAATATAATATAATTCTTAATAAACAATAACAATATTATTAGATGCTAATGGGACCTTAAACAATAAATTAGGCGGTTTGAAAAACTCTCACTCTCAACATCTCAAAATTCTCATGAATATTGTCAAAATTCATAAATGAAATGGATTAATTGAAAATATTTATTTAAAACCTATTAAAATCATCAGGCATTGGATTCTACTGTTTCTACTAATCTATTCTACTATTCTAATCGATTAACCACAAGAGACCAGAAGAGAATGTTAAATTTCCTATAGAAATAAATGAAACTCATTTGACAATATTTTTTTAGTAAGTTACAAAATTAAAAAAAAAAGTTATTTTCCTTAAAATACTTCAATATTTGACCTTGAATATCTTTTAAATGGTTCGATTAATGAAAAAAGTATAAGAGATCATTTTTGTAGAGCGTTCAATTTCCTATAGAAATAATTGAAACTCATTTGACAATATTTTTTTTTAGTAAGTTACAAAATTCAAAACAAAAAGTTATTTTCTTAAAATACTTCAAAATCTTTTACCTTGAATATCTTTTAAATGGTACGAATTTAAAATTGAATATCTTTTAAATGGTTAATGAAAAAAGTATAAGAGATAATTTTTGAAGAGCGTTCAATTTCCTATAGAAATAATTGAAACTTATTTGACAATAATTATTTTTTAGTAATTTACAAAATTCAAAACAAAAAGTTATTTTCCTTAAAATACTTCAATCTTTGACCTTGAATATCTTTTAAATGGTTCGATTAATGAAAAAAGTATAAAAGACCATTTTTGTAGGGCGTTCAATTTCCTATAAATATTGATGATGCAACTAGTTTAATGATCAATTGGTGATAAGATATGACAATTTTCATATGAGACTAAATTAAAAATGAAAAACTATGATGAGCATAATCCGTTAATATTAAGAGCTCAGATTTAGTAAGCACTTTCTAGAGATAGCTAGAAACAAGTTTTCGTGTGTCGGATACAAAAAAAAACTTGATTTTTTTGTCCCCCCCTAATATTCTTATATTAGGCTATAATTGACTCTTGGACATTGTCACTTAGTATTCAATTATAAAATCCTTCCTATCATTGTTAAAATCAATTCTAGAGTTTATTAACCTAGAACACTTGCAAGGCACGCTCTATATGACGTCACAAGTCATATATCGCATCATCGTGTATAGATTTTATCATATACTATCAACTTGTTAACATATTTTATCAATCGATCAACAAAAGAAATCGTCATTGGCAAGGTAACGAACCTTATCGACTTATCTCACTCACTTAGTAGAATCAAAAATTTTACGTTAATAAACTATACAAACAACATATTATTATTATTTTTAATAGTCTTCAGTGGTTTCGTAAAACTGTTATTCATCCATTTTATCCTTATTAATATTATAAACTATCTGTACCCGCGACTTTGTCCGCGTGGTCAATAAAGTTTTCTGAGTACATTAACTCTATTTTTTTTTAACTGTAGCACTCCCTAATGACTGCACTGTGCCTGATGGTAAACACAGTACAATCCAAAAACAATGGCGACCATCGAGTGACACACTATCCGTCGCCGCTGTCATGCCGGCCTGCGAAAAGCTGGATATGCACAGACTGATCGAAAAATACGACCCGCAGAAGCGAGCCACTATGACGGGCTTTTTCGCCATATACATCGTGGTTGCGAACCAATCAGGCTGTAAAATCCTACCACCTCACTTTCGCCATTGCCTCGTTCGTTATTCAGCAGGGTGCACCACGTGCAGGTGAGGTCGGCTTGGATGTCTCAAGTCTTAGATATTATTCGACACCCCTTACACCCAAAATTATAATTACTAACTACTTTTCTAAGATATGCTCATTTATGAGTCTCTTGAAAAGATCTTATCATGAACGCAGTACTTTAGCAGTGATGCGTGTTCAAATAAACAGACGGACAGACATTTCTAAAAATGATTGAAATGTATTTTATTATTTACTAGCGGACCCGGCAGACCTTGTCCCACTCTGATTATTAAAGAATATCATGGACAAATTGTATACCAAAACGTTCCTCATGAATCAGTTTATCCACAGGCGAAAACCGTATGAAAATTCGTTCAGTATTTTTTTGAATTTATCGCTAACAGACAGACGCGATAGTGGATACGTATATAGACACGTTAAAATTACTTTCATATTATATGTATAGATATATACCAATGTAAGTTAGTTTGTTTGTTTGTTACGCTTTCACGTCTTAACTACTCAACCAATCATGACAAAGACATATGATACCTTTAATCAAGAAAAAACATACTATTCCCGAGAGATGAATAATCTACATTAAAACGAGCGAAGCTGTGAGCAAAAACTAGTATGTAAATAAAGTTGAATTCATTAGTGACACTGACCATGGAGCATTTTTAGATGTCTTCTTGGAACTTTTTTTTATTTTATTTTTTTATGTCATAGTTGGCAAACGAACAGTTGGGTCACCTGATGTTAAGTGATCACCACCGTCCATGGCCACTAACAACACCAGAGGAGTCGCAAGTGCGTTGCCACCCTTTGGGGGGAAGGGTTAGAGGAGGGAGTGGGAGAGGAGAGAGGAGAGGGGAGGGGAGGTGGGCCTCCGGCGTTCTCACTGACCGAACGAAACGCAACAATGCAAGCACTGTTACTTCACGTCGGTTTTCTGTGAGAGGGTGGTACTACTCCGGACGAGCCGACCCATTCATGCTAAAACCAGTAATAGTTTCAGCGTGGCTCCACCTCCATATAAAGTCTATCTTGTCTATCTCTCACTATCTTGAGAGTCTTCCTCATACTCTTGTTTCAGAAATAAACCTCCTGACTATTATAAGTTTTTCCCGGTTTTGACGGTTTACCTCAAGTCTTTTGTCTTTTGTACGCAAGCACGACAAAGGAGGAGTATTGGGCTTGACGGTATGACCAATGTAATTGAAAAATATCGTATACTAGAACATATTTACTACTCGCTGTTGGCAGCTGGATATTAACTTTCTGACACTATTTTTGTATCTTACCTACAATTGTTCAACACTATTCATGAGAATAAAGAAATGTATAACGATCTACCGGCTGTTTTTTTAAGCAAACTTGTGATTTGTTTTCTTACATACAAAACATAACCGAATTAAGAATGAGTATTCAGAATTACTCCTGTATGACCATCTACCAACCAATGAGACACGAAAACCTGAATAACCCTGTTTTCTCATTTAATAAAATGCATTTAAACAGCCAAAATAATTTAAAACTTATCTAAATCTAGTAACAATTCTATCGAGGGGTAATTTTAATCACCAGTTGTCTTACAAATATCATTGTAAAACTATTAAATCGTATCCAACAAACAAATCTATAATTTTTTTATTTACTGTTTCTATTTGTATATTCGCTATAGAAAATGGCATTAACCCGACCGTGTAAATTGTTTAATAGACCAGAATCATTTATTAAGAGCTAATTTGTTAAGTAAATAACATAAGGTAAACATGTTTTAATCCAATAGAATATTTATTCGCTGTTTATGAGGCGCGACCGTGCATCCGAAGCGATGTTTTCAAGCTATAACTGTACATACGCTGAGCCCGACCTGCCGCAATGCGCCCGCGCTCAAGGGCAGATAACGCTACAATAGAGTCGCCATTGATACTTAAAATTTTGTTTAATCTTTTTTTTATGTTCAACTGGTACGCGCTTGGCCACAATCTCACCTGATCGTAAGTGATGATGATGCCGACGAATATTAATATTATTTATATCCTACTAGCAATTCGTTAGATTTTGCACGCTCTTCTATGCTGTAGTTATTTTATTTTAAATCTATATATAATTGACTGACGAAAAAGTGACGGCTATTCATACACATTTCCATTCTCTTTTTCACCACTGAGTGAACACATACACAACAATATTAACTAAAAGAAACTTTGTTTAGCTTTACTGAGTTTATGACTTGGGATGGTTGATTCCTTGTATAAAAAATATGCTAGTTGGTTTATAATATCAAGCTTATCTGATCATCTACATGTGTAAAACAATAACTGTTTGACTGGTATATTGTGACAAAAACAACTACCAATAAAACAAAAAAAACATATTAGCACAATATCTCTAATGTGTTCACTAATGTCTTTCGACATGTAGATCAGAAACATCTTGCCTTTCATGGCCGAACTTACGATTAAATTCTATATAATTATATTCTTAATAAGTCTTATTAAAATCTATATAATAATAATAATTCTTACTTATGTATCTTAAATATGGCGGCGCTAGTGTCAATGTGTGTCTCTCTAATATAGTGGCGCTAGTATCATTGTGTATCTAATACGTTGGCGCTAGTGTGAATGTATATTTATAATATGGTGGCGCTAATATCAATGTTCCGGTCGTGTTGTAGTCTCGTCTCTTGAATGTGATGCAGCGGCACCGGTGGTAGGTGATAACACTATATATAATTGACTGACGAAAAAGTGACGGATATTCATACACACTTCCATTCTCTTTTTCACCACTGAGTGAACACATAGAATCAGTTATTTCCACATTACTCTCATGCATATGATCCACCCTACAATATCTTTTTGACAGTAAAATCTACTAAACATATTGTTTCAACTTGAAATTGATTCCTTGATTCCTTGTTTCAACTTGAAATTGATTCCTTGATTTCAACTTGATTCCTTGTATAAAAAATATGCTAGTTGGTTTATAATATCAAGCTTATCTGATCATCTACATGTGTAAAACAATAACTGTTTGACTGGCATATTATAACAAACTACCAATAAAACAAAAAAAAACATATTAGCATAACGACGACTCCATATATTGCAGTGTTAAAGTCACGAATGGTGAATAACAATCATCGAGCTCGAGTCACAAAACGGACGTCAAGGCCGGACGTCGCTGTCCGTCCCTCCCCGCCGTGTCTCAACGTTCCCCAACATGTCCTACAATGCACTCTTTGTTTGGGAACAAAAACATATGTAATAAAGCAATAAATGAGTAAGACACGTCTCTCGCCCACGTAATAATTCAACCATTCAGACAGACAATATTTAAATGATTATGCATAATTGGAAATATTAATAAATCAATTGTATATGACGAGAAATTAATATGTCAAAACTACCGAAACAAGTTCGAAGCATGAAAGTTATTTTCAAAGTTCCCAAGCATATCACCGATTTGCTGGCCTGTAGGTTCAAGCGCTATGTCAAGCCGGTTTTGGGGTTAAAAGGCTATATAGTGGGTCAATATGTGAACGATGGTGATGTTTCGAATTGGCAGCTCTCTGTAAGTGACGGATATTCATACACACTTCCATTCTCTTTTTCACCACTGAGTGAACACATAGAATCAGTTATTTCCACATTACTCTCATGCATATGATCCACCCTACAATATCTTTTTGACAGTAAAATCTACTAAACATATTGTTTCAACTTGAAATTGATTCCTTGATTCCTTGTTTCAACTTGAAATTGATTCCTTGATTTCAACTTGATTCCTTGTATAAAAAATATGCTAGTTGGTTTATAATATCAAGCTTATCTGATCATCTACATGTGTAAAACAATAACTGTTTGACTGGCATATTATAACAAACTACCAATAAAACAAAAAAAAACATATTAGCATAACGACGACTCCATATATTGCAGTGTTAAAGTCACGAATGGTGAATAACAATCATCGAGCTCGAGTCACAAAACGGACGTCAAGGCCGGACGTCGCTGTCCGTCCCTCCCCGCCGTGTCTCAACGTTCCCCAACATGTCCTACAATGCACTCTTTGTTTGGGAACAAAAACATATGTAATAAAGCAATAAATGAGTAAGACACGTCTCTCGCCCACGTAATAATTCAACCATTCAGACAGACAATATTTAAATGATTATGCATAATTGGAAATATTAATAAATCAATTGTATATGACGAGAAATTAATATGTCAAAACTACCGAAACAAGTTCGAAGCATGAAAGTTATTTTCAAAGTTCCCAAGTGTATCACCGATTTGCTGGCCTGTAAGTTCAAGCGCTATGTTAAGTCAGTTTTGGGGTCAAAAGGCTATATAGTGGGTCAATATGTGAACGATGGTGATGTTTCGAATTGGCAGCTCTCTGTGCATCCACTAAAAATAATTGTAACGTGTAATGTATTTTAAATATATACATATATTAAATATACAAACCCGATCGAGTTTCTTGCCGAGTCTTCTCTATGATTGGGTTGTTTTCCGAACCAGTGGTAGTTTGACGGTCATAAGCATTAGGGCCTAAATCGAATAAAGTATTTTTGGTTTTGATTTTAATCTAGGACAGTTCTATAAAGATCAATTTTAATAAGAAGAAAGAAAAGAATTAAGGTATCAAATGGTAAACTGACATGCGTTTTCACCAGATTTTAGTGACCTCTATAGGCTGTAGTCAATACTTATGTCTAATATTATCATCACATCAGCCTGTAAGAAACCAACTGCAGTATCATAAATTCGCTACATTCCTCTGAGGAATGAGGAAAATACCCACGACTTTCCTCAATAAATGTTATTAAATAAGAATTTTTATGTTATTGAACAAAACAACTACCGAAACAAGTTCGAAGCATGAAAGTTATTTTAAAAGTTCCCAAGTGTATCACCGATTTGCTGGCCTGTAAGTTCAAGCGCTATGTTAAGTCAGTTTTGGGGTCAAAAGGCTATATAGTGGGTCAATATGTGAACGATGGTGATGTTTCGAATTGGCAGCTCTCTGTGCATCCACTAAAAATAATTGTAACGTGTAATGTATTTTAAATATATACATACATTAAATAGACAAACCCGATCGAGTTTCTTGCCGAGTCTTCTCTATGATTGGGTTGTTTTCCGAACCAGTGGTAGTTTGACGGTCATAAGCATTAGGGCCTAAATCGAATAAAGTATTTTTGGTTTTGATTTTAATCTAGGACAGTTCTATAAAGATCAATTTTAATAAGAAGAAAGAAAAGAATTAAGGTATCAAATGGTAAACTGACATGCGTTTTCACCAGATTTTAGTGACCTCTATAGGCTGTAGTCAATACTTATGTCTAATATTATCATCACATCAGCCTGTAAGAAACCAACTGCAGTATCATAAATTCGCTACGTTCCTCTGAGGAAATACCCACGACTTTCCTCAATAAATGTTATTAAATAAGAATTTTTATGTTGTCGAACAAAACCAACTGAACGGACTTCGACAAAATATTACGAACAATTACGAAGCTACCTACGGGTAAGAGCTAATTATCAAATAAATCGCAAAAAAATTAACTTGTGATGGCCGTAGGGTATGATTTTTTTTTTATAGACTCTTGGTACGCGCCATTTTCTGAAGACATTTAAAATCTAGTGCAACTTGAATTTTTTTTTATATCATAGGAGGCAACCGTACAGTTGGGTCACCTGATGTTAAGTGATGACCACCGTCCATAGACACTTGTAACACCAGGGGAGTCAACACCAAAGGAGGTGGGTCTCCGACTCTCTCACTGACCGAACGAAACGCAATAATGCAAGCGCTTTTACTTCACGTCGGTGTTTCAGTGTAACGGGTGGTAGTACCCCGGGCGAGCCGACCCATTCATGCTGAAACAAGTAATAGCTTCAGCGTGGCTCTAGCACCTACCAAGTGTATATACAAATGTATATTTAATATTGAATACAATATTAAAGTGAGCAAGATATTATAATTATACTTAACTAGTTATAGGTAATTGTAATATTTTTTTTCTTTAATAGGTAATAAATCGATGTTAGTAACTCGAATTTCATGTTGAGAAACCTTTATTGCGGTTCCATTATTATCTTTTATGGTCATTTTTAGTTTGTAATCCACAATGTCCCGCGCCGTAGCGCTTACGGCCTGATGTATGAATCTAGCAATTGCGTCGGCTATCACGTTGTTATAGACACTGTAGGACATGATCAAAACTGATGGACTATCCATTGGTGTTATCAGAGTTTGCGTACACTCATTTTAATATAACCTACGAAGCTACCTACGGGTAAGAGATAATTATCAAATAAATCGCAAAAAATTTAACTTGTGATGGCCGTAGGGTATGATTTTCTTTTCTTTTTTTTTATAGACTCTTGGTACGCGCCTTTTTTCTGAAAACATTTAAAATCTAGTGCAACTTGAATTTTTTTTTATATCATAGGAGGCAACCGTACAGTTGGGTCACCTGATGTTAAGTGATGACCACCGTCCATAGACACTTGTAACACCAGGGGAGTCAACACCAAAGGAGGTGGGTCTCCGACTCTCTCACTGACCGAACGAAACGCAATAATGCAAGCGCTTTTACTTCATGTCGGTGTTTCAGTGTAACGGGTGGTAGTACCCCGGGCGAGCCGACCCATTCATGCTGAAACAAGTAATAGCTTCAGCGTGGTTCTACCACCTACCAAGTGTATATACAAATGTATATTTAATATTGAATACAATATTAAAGTGAGCAAGATATTATAATTATACTTAACTAGTTATAGGTAATTGTAATATTTTTTTTCTTTAATAGGTATTATATAAATCGATGTTAGTAACTCGAATTTCCAAAGGGTGGCAACGCACTGGCGACCCCTCCGGTGTTGTTAGTGTCGATGGACGGTGGTGATCACTTAACATCAGGTGACCCACCTGTTTGTTTGCCACCTATGACATAAAAAAATATAAAAAATATCACCCTCTAGTCTAAAATTTGTCACCAAGGAATGTTCGTGTGTTCCTGCATCGCTATCTAGATTTAACGTGCTCACCATTTTAGATTGCATCGTCGTTTATCATAAGATATATAGTATGTGTTTAAACGCTAACAAATACAAAGTATAAAACATATGTGTGTCACAAAGACACACGCTTGAAGTGAAACTTTTGTATTACAATTATACAGCGATGATAACTCACTATGAGTTCGGACACCGTATCGATAGGTTCGAATCCTTGCAGCCAAACTGGAGATTTTAATGAAAGAAAACATCATTATATAAAACCTTAGCATAGGTTTTATATAAAACCACCTCGCTAGTTATTTTCTATGACAGTTCTATGGTGGAGCCACGCTGAAGCTATTACTGGTTTCAGCATCAATGAGTCAGCTCGCCCGGGGTACTACCACCCTCTCAAAGAAAACCGACGTGAAGTAACAGTGCTTGCATTGTTGCGTTTCGTTCGGTCAGTGAGAGCGCTGGAGGCCCATCTCCCCTCCCCTCTTCTCTCCCTCTCCCTCCTCTAACCCTTCCCCCAAAAGGGTGGCAACGCACTGGCGACCCCTCTGGTGTTGTTTGTGTCGATGGACGGTGGTGATCACTTAACATCAGGTGACCCACCTGTTTGGTTGCCACCTATGAAATATATTTTTTTTTTAATCACCCTCTAGTCTAAAATTTGTCACCAAGCAATGTTGGTGTGTTCCTGCATCTCTATACAGATTTAACGTGCTCACCAATTTAGATTGCATCGTCGTTTAACATAAGATAGTATGTGTTTAAAAGCTAACAAATACAAAGTATAAAAAATATGTGTGTCAAAAAGACACACGCTCGAAGTGAAACTTTTGTATTGCAGTAAAAAAGTACAACAAAAATCAAACGTTACGCAGCGTTCCCAGGCGGCCACCCATCTAAGTACTGACCGTACCCAACGTTGCTTGACTTCGGTGGTCGGACGAGAACCGATCTTTTCAACACTCTACCTGACACAGTGTTTAGTTTTCGTTCGACAAATAACTTGCGGATCAGTATTTCAAAGCACTCCGAAAAGAAGTTTTACATAAAAAGTTATCATTGTCCAGACGCGATCAGGATCTCTGCGGGATCAGTACAATCACAATGAAAACACAGAGCAATCATATTCATCCCTTTTAAAAAAAATATTAAGGCCACCGGATACAAGGCCTTTAAGCCTCAGTGCTCATCCCTCTGACGCAAGTGTTACCATTTGCAAACAATTTTCACAGAATGACGTTTAACCAAAGTTACGCGGTCAAATCTCTTGTACACAGTACATATTAATTTGCGTTCCGATAACAGATTGAATCAATATCACATAATTCGACATCGAGTGAATAAACTCAATGTACTTCGATATCCGAGACGACCTCTATTGCATGAGTAACCATTTTTAAATGTGTATTTGATTGTCTGTGATTACATGCAACGTTTGTCATTGATTTGGTCAGCGATTTGTTTACATAACCATCTATAATAGCGGCACGCTATGATGCCCGTTTTGACACGTTACAATAGTGCCGTGAAATGTCGAAAATATAATCAAATGATGCTTTGTTTGGCATTAAGCATTGACGCGAGTTTGCCGGAGTTGTGGTGGCCAGCGATCCCTATATATGTAATCATATGTAATACAATTATGAATTTTGAAAAATATAAATGTGGAGTAGTTTTATAAATAAGTACACTAAAATTATAATCCATTAAGGCTTCTGTCAAACGGTCCTGTTTTTTTGTCTGTAGACACGTGAAAAGGTTTGTTTAGTTGGACCATATAGTATATATATCAATGTACTAAATTAATTTTATGTCTTAAAATTTGGTAAATTTTAGAACTAACTGTAAATCACTATTGGGAGTTTTTGGCGGGATCTTGTAGTGGATTTTATATTCACAGTCTTGTGTTATATGACTCTATATTTTGTAAAATATCGATGGTGTTTTACATAATATAGTTTGGTTATTGTGCATAAGTGAAAATATATAGTGAAATAATAGCTCGGAGAATAGCTCCTGACTTGCCACAGAAATTCCCTGGAGAGTTCTTTAGTTCTGTAGTTCTTTAGTTCACTGAAATGATCGCAAGGAACTTGTAATATCAATCTACTCGACAATGGCATGACTGAATGAACAATCTACTAGAAGATTGGTTGCCAAAAATAAAATAATTATATTAAATCACTATTAACAATAAAGAACAGCATTTCATCCTTCAAACGTTGTTATTAATTTATCGTAAAATTCATGACTGAGTGAAGACGTCAAAACGGCCATCACAGCGTGCCGCTATTATACATTACAGTATATACATATATTTACTCAACTGTGCTTAATTATATATATACATACTAGTTGATACCCGTGACTTAGTCTGCGTTGTTTATTGTCCTATTAATGTATTTTCTGTACAGAGGGAAAATATGTAAGCATCACACCGCTTGCCCCACTTTTTCACGGCAAGCAAACACGCATAGCTGAACAGGTAGTGTTTATAAAGATCGTAGCTTCTTTCATAACTTTATATTAAATGAAACTATCGAGATAATTCTTTTTCTTTTTAAAATAAGGACCAAGTAACTAAGAAGTAAAACTAAAAGAATTTGATAGAGACCTCGTGAATAGGTTTTGCGTGGTACGCGTATAATTGCAGACTTCTATCACTTTAATTGTATATAAAATAAAAAGATTCCGTTAAAAAAATTGGTTGTCTGTAAAGTCGGTTTACAGACGATAATTTTACGTGATAACGACTCGGACGCATCGGTCGATGGAGTGGAAGAGAGATAGATGCGTCACAAGCCGAACGCTTAGGTCGATCGTGCCTCTCTATCCCTTGTTCTGCTCTCTCACTTGCACGCTCGGCTCAGGCGGAACGTGACAATGAGTTATGCTTTTTCGTGCGTGCAGCCGACGTTCATAGATTTATAAGACGTTATCACGTCAAAACAATATTATTACTAAAAAATGAGAAATATAATATGTACTACAAGTACATAAGTACCTACCCCCTCCCCCATACACAGGCTGGCAACGCACTTGCGACTTCCCTGGCGTTGCTAGTGTCTATGGACGGTGGTGATCACTTAACATCAGGTGACCCACCTGTTCGTTTGCCTCCTTATGATATAAAAAAAATATCATCACGCTAAGACCAATACGAGCAACAAAGAAGAATGTAACAAAATCGTTTTTTTTTTACTTTTAAGAGCTTCTGCTACGTCTTAGCTTTAGCCCAAAGTAACTATTCCACGCGGGCGAATTCGCGGACAGAAGCTAGTTATGAATACTACAATAAAAAAAAAAAAGCTATAACTGGTTTCAGCATGAATGGGTTGGCTTGCCCGGGGTACTACCACCCTCTCAAAGAAAACCGACGTGGAGTAACAGTGCTTGTACAGCTCGATCACCGCCCCTCCCCTCACCCTTCCCCACCAACACTGGCTGGCAACGCACTTGCGACTCCTCTGGTGTTGGACGGTGGTGATCAGTTAACATCAGGTGGACCATCTGTTCGTTTGTATCGTATGATTTAAAAAATGTACTAAAATAAAATCTATGAATAGTTTCTATATCGTCAAATGTTTCTCGAGATCTACTCAAAATTCACTCGCGATCGACCGTTTGAGCACCTCTGGGTATCTCCAATACTTCTCAACCGATGTTCATGAAACTTGGCATTTATGTATAACTAGCTATGCCCGCGACTCCGTCCGCGTGGAACCTATTTTTATTATTTTTTAATACATGGGGAGATCCCCCGTCGGGCAGCTGAGGATGGGTTATGTCCAGTTCGCAAGGACTACCTGCCTTCGTATACTTTTTAGGTGGGGGAGCAGGGACTGCCGGCTGGCACTGCGTCTACTCCCCCGACAGGTGTAAGCCCTTTAAGAGGCTCTGACTGCAGTCTGAGGGGTCAAAGATGGTAGTCCCTTCAAAGGAGGAGTGAGTGTTAAACCCCCTGACAAACTGTGAGTCACATCGGTACAATGCGCCTCCATCACATGGGCCTGTGCAGTTTAAACTGCCAGGGCGACGGACATAGAACCTAATGTAAAAAAAAAACAGTAATAAAAAAATAACTAATAATATCGTCTGAATATATTAAGTCAATTTCTTTATCTACTTCTCTCTCGTACTTAAGTCACGTTGTCATTAAAACTACGATAACAATTAAAAGAGAGAACCGATTTTAATGAAATAAAGACTCCTCCTCAAAGATATGCTTTACGATTTGGTGGTTTTATTTTGTACCCAGTAATTTAGCAGTGATGCGTGTTCATACAAACAGACAGAGAGACAGACATTTCTAAAAATGATTGAAATGTATTCTATTACCTATTGCTAAACACCTGCAACATTTTATCACGAAAAATAAAAGTACAGAAAAAGATTTGGTCCAACTTGAGAGATAGGATAATTTATATTTCAATTAATTGCCCCAATATTTTCAATTACAATATACAATATTAAATTATTTTCAATATTTATTGTCAATTTATTGTCATTAATTCTAAGCTTCATCAGTCTCGAAAAGATGGCGCTTTAAATTAGTTTGTATATAGAAATCTGTAGCACCGACTGTTATAGATATCATAGTTAAACGACTGGACAAATTTTGATGAAGTTTTTTGTTTGGATTCAGTTGGATACGAGAATTATTTACATTCACAAATGGGATTTATATTAAATGAGATGATGGTGGTAGAACCACGCTGAAACTGTTACTGGTTTCATCATGAATGGGCGGCTTGTCCGGGGTAGTACCACCCTCTCATAGAAAACCGACGTGAAGTAACAGTGTTTGCATTGTTGCGTTTCGTTCGGTCAGTGAGAGCGCCGGAGGCCCACCTCCCCTCCCCTCTCCTCTCTCCTCTCCCTCTCCCTTCCCTCAAAGGGTGGCAACGCACTTGCGACTCCTCTGGTGTTGTTGGTGTCCATGGACGGTGGTGATCACTTAACAGCAGGTGACCCACATGTTCGTTTGCCACCGATGACATAAAAAAAGAAAAAAAAAATTAAATTAATATATCAAACCGACATCCATTCACCGATTATCATGAAGCCTGTTACAGCTAATCGACCTTTTCATGAACCTTTTAATGTACACCTTATACTGTAACTCACCACTAGGTGGTGTTAGTGTGTATTCGCTATTATTTTTTTTATTATTAATGCAGACGAACTCTCTAGCAGTTTGCTAGAACTACATAAAATACATACAAAAATTATGACAGCTTCATTTAACCACCGCTAATTCTCTCTACTTTTAGAAGCATGAGTGTTTAATAGAATGACGTCACGTTACGCATGATAAAAAGAATTTGGGTGTGAAAAAAAAATTACACGTTAAACAGTTTTTCCGTGTCAAACTAACATTTATGGATTGAAATAGCGTTCGGGGTCGTTACATTTAGTTTCTACAGTATATTCTAATATTGTTCGTTTCTGTTATTAAAAGAACTTATAAAGACAACAGCTGTTATTTTTACATCATAGAACTCTAAAGATATTATTTTAAAAATAAAATACAACGTTATAATGTGAAGAACCATCCTAAAATATAAATTAGTACATGTTGCTTAGACTTTTTTGATGAGTGTATAATGAAAACACAATTATTTATTTTCAGACCCAATCACGTTCAAACTACTGACCAGAGTACCACCCTCTCATAGAAAACCGACGTGAAGTAACAGTGTTTGCATTGTTGCGTTTCGTTCGGTCAGTGAGAGCGCCGGAGGCCCACCTCCCCTCCCCTCTCCTCTCCCCTCTCCCTCTACCTCCCCTAACCCTTCCCTCAAAGGGTGGCAACGCACTTGCGACTCCTCTGGTGTTGTTAGTGTCCATGGACGGTGGTGATCACTTAAAAACGGGTGACCCACCTGTTCGTTTACCACCAATAACATAAAAAAACGCCCGGCAGACGTTGCCCCACCCTCAATATAAAAAAAAAAATCCTGGACAAATTATATATCTACTAAAAGCCTTCATCATTAATTACTTTATCCATTAGTGAAAACCGAATGAAAATTGGTTCAGTAGTTTTTGAATTTATCGCGAACAGACAGACGGGGTAGGGGACTTTGTTTTATAATATGTAATTATGAAAATACAGTCCTTTTGAGGGTCAATCAGGTCGTAATAGAATTATGACCATTCTATGCGGAATTTTTCGTAGGCGGTTTCTAGGCTACTTTTTTTTGGATTTAATTAACTCCTTCCAATTTTTGTTTACACAGCGAAATGGGTGGGAATTAGCTAGCCTATATTCTTCTTCTTCTTCTTCTTACCCTTATCCCACATAAGTAGGGTCGGTACAACATGTTTGTCATGTTGTGGTATATGATTTGGCTTAATTTTTACGATCGGCCGCTTGCCTGTCATCAACCCTCCTTGGGATTATTTTGTTGTACCACTATTTATGATTATTTGTTATTATTATTATTGATTTATTATTATTATTTAGTCTATATTATACATTATAAAAATATATTAGACAAATTATTCTTCCTATAATGTGCAGCGATGCCTGAATTGTTTAATTGTTTTTACGCGGATGATATTAACTGGAGAGAATCAAGAGCAACAATATCGAGGGTTTACCGCGAAAACCTGCCTAATAACATTTTCTAAAAAAATGTGTTAGTGGTATGTACCTTCATACCTCAGGCACTTATTATATTGAACTCTACATAACCGTAAACTGACCAACCTTATACGTTAAACCGTTTCAAAGATATTCCATGACAATAGCAGATAAATTAACTAAGGGTTTCAAAAACCAAACTTTGCAGACTCTATTTCTCAATATTGTATTTACTACACTTTCCCAGTAAAATTTGACTTTTTCATTAAACGATAAAACTTGTCTGGAGGAATCTATACTATAATATTATAAACCTGGACGATCTGTTTGTTTGTTTGGTTGAACAGGCTAATCTCAGGAATTGGTCTGATTGTTCTTATTTGAGGCTTAAATAGCTCATTTATCGATGAAGGCTATACGAGTGTATCATCGCGCTAAGACCAATAGGAACGGAGCAACGATGAAGAATGTTTCAAAAACGTTTTTTTTTTTTTTTGTTTTAAGAGCTTCCGCTGTGTGTTAGCTTTAACCTTTTTTTTTTAACGTGGGGAAATCCCTTATGCATACGCCACCCTCCCGGGGGAGAGGGTGGGTTATGTCCGATTCGCACAGACTAAAACCCCACGGTGTACCGACAGACCGTTTTGTGGAGGCGGCAAGGGATCGTTCAAGCTAATCAACCTTGTAGAGCCGCCGTACCTATAGAGGGATAGACCGGGTACACACCGGCTGCCCCCTTCGTCCGACGGACCTGTGTCCCCGGCCCATCCCCTCAGGTCCGATCAAAGTAACTATTCCACGCCGGCGAATTCGCGTGCAGAAGCTAGTTATGAAAACGATTTTGTAAACCTTTGTAAGATTTTACAACGAAAAATTGTAATTAACTGACAAACGTGCAAAGAATGTTTAATGCGCATTAGTGAATTATCCTTCCCACCATCGATGTCGCAAGAGCTTATACAATTCATGGAATTTCAGAATGGGTTATTTGTAATTATGAAATATACGGTCTGGTTATTACTTGAGGAAAAAAAAAACAATTTGTATACTTTTTTATTAGTTATGGTAATTATATTATTATTTTATCGGTAACAGCGTGTTTCAAATAGGTGTGTATTTACCTTTTTTGATTAAAAGACGATGGACGTTACAATCAATTTGTATACTTTTTTATTAGTTATGGTAATTATATTATTGTTTTAACGGTAACAGCGTGTTTCAAATAGGTGTGTATTTACCTTTTTTGATTAAAAGGCGTTATTATGAATCCATCATTATATATTACGATGGACGTTACTTTACACTTACTTTACACCTGGAATCAATGATATTATAACTAAAAATTGAGACGTCACGGGACACCTGGCATATATGAAACATCAAAATTGTTTTGTATAAGTTATATGCCTAAAATAATAGATAACGACAGGAATCAGCTATGGCATAATGATAAAATGATGACTGTTTATTTATTTTATTACATAAATATTCATTTTTATTAAATACATAATACAAAAATTCAGCAAGGCGCAGCCGCGGTGTTTTTGGCGGTATTTATCAAAGGGCACTAGGTTGTTGGCACGTGCCACATAACACTAGTATAACGAGTGGCCAACAAAACAATCTGAATCTTATGTTTATACAGATAGGGTTGCAAATGTTTTTGAGTATTTGGTTAATAGTGCAAAGTTCGTGTTTTGCGTCGCCACGTCGCGCCACGCCAACAATCAGGTTTACCCGCACCTATAGATGTTTCACATCAAACATTGTAGATACATCATATGCGCTTCGACAGCGCCTTGTTTAAACTTGGCTAGCTAGTTTATCTTTTATGGCTGTCCCGTCAATCCGCCCGTATCTAAGCAACATATAACTATTTCTTTTTCACCACCAATATTGAGAATATGCCATCTTACTTCCACATTTTACCTAAGACAGTGTCGCGTTACAATATTATTTATAGTATGTGAGTGTTATTGTGTTTTTTGTTTTGTCAGAATGTCATGTAGGTAACGAATCTACAGCTTTTTAGGTATAATATCATTGCCTAGAATTGATTGGCCGCTACCACGTCTCATTGGAAGAAAACGTTTGATTTTATTTGCGCGACGTGTACCTGAAGTAGTAAAATCTGAAACTAGCGATAGAAAGAGCGAAATATTAGTAACTGAAACAACAAAAAATACGTCCATTCGTATCAGAAGAGTTAACATTGATTTGAAAACGCTTGGGTAATGAAATACGTGTAATCGATTGTACTTGTTACACATTAATCCTTACATATTATAAAAGATAGTCCTTTGCCACGCCTGTCTGTCTGTTCACGCTAAACTCATAAACTACTAAACGTATTTCGATGCAGTTTTCGACAATAGATAAAGTAATTCATGAGGAAGGTAGTTAGGTATATAATTTGTCAAGGTTTTTTATTATCAGGGCGAGACTACGCTAGTCTTAAGATATATTATAATTAATTTTAATTTTACCAATTGTGTCAACTGTCAACCAACGAATCGTTTGTTTTTTTTAACAAAACGTTAACCAAGAACGCGTTTCTAATTAGTTTTTTTTTTATATCATAGTAGGCTTGAATCAAGCCTGTCTTTAGTAGGTGGTAGAGCCACGCTGAAGATATTACTGGTTTCACCCGGGGTAGTACCAACCTCTCACAGAAAACCGACGTGAAGTAACAGTGCTTGTATTGTTGTGATTAGTTTGGTCAGTGAAAGCGCTGGAGGCCTACATGCCCCTCCCTCCCTTCACCCCCAAACACAGGCTTGTAACGCACTTGCGACTCCCCTGGTGTTTCAAGTGTCTATGGGCAGCGGTGAACATTTCAGGTGACCCACCTGTTCGTTTGCCTCTTATGCCATTAAAAAGTGCACTCTTAAATCCACATGAACAGTCGCAAAGAATTTCATTAAAATCTGTCCATCCGCGCAGGAGAAGTTCAGTCACATACACACTGACAGAAGACTTATATATATAAAGATATTTGCACTACTAAAATATTTTTTTCTTCAGAATATTATTGTTTAGATAGAAAGAAATCAAACCAGTATAGGAACTAAAAAGTGCAATAAAGTATTCATTCATTCATATTTTCATACCGAAAAGTTTAAGTCCAACATGTTATGGACTGATTTCGTGATAGATTTTTTATTATTAATAATAACGTTGCTTTGTAATAATTATATTTGTCATTGAAAATAACGTAAATAAAACCGCATTAACCTATATATACAATGTTGTTATTGTATATTTTTTTGGATTTTACGTTCAAACAATAATATTGTATGAACAATACTTAATTATTACGCGAACTTATTGTCTGAAACCACAGATTCCTGTTTACATCGTTTTTATTACATTATATCTAATTAAATGTTATGACAATTGTATGGGGTGTGTATTATTACACAATATTACGTAAGGTTTTAAAACAGAATACATAAGTACAGTACCAAAACAATGGACTGAAGTAGAGCATGTATGTCGATGTGGCTTGGTCGTTATGTTATCTTATGTTGAGGCCACCTGTTTTTTTTTCGAACTGACTACGCTATTGACCTAGCAAGGTCTTGACAGCTTCACCGGACTACTAAGCTATTACTGGTTTCAGCATGAATGGGTCGATAGTACCAACCTCTCAGAGAAACACCGACGTGAAGTAACAATGGTTGCATTGTTGTGTTTCGTTCGGTCAGACAGAGCCCTAGAGGCCCACCTCCCCTCTCCCACCTCTCACCCCTGCCAAAACCGTCCCCCTCCCCAACACAGGCTTGCAACGCACTCGCGACGCCCCTGGTGTTGCTAGTGTCTATGGACGGTGGTGATCACTTACCATCAAATGACCCACCTGTTCGTTTGCCACCTATAATATAAAAAAGATTTGTTGCCCACCCCGGTTTCGCATGTTACTAACGAAGAACCTAAGACGAAATTTTGTTTTTGTAGTACGATCATGTAATAAAAAAGAAAGCCTATTGAACATCTATTATCTAATATAATGTTCATGCAAAACGTCAAAGGAATGAATACTGAATCGTATCAAGTTGCGTTCACGCCTCTCTCCCTTTATATTACCAATTCCAAATGATCTCTGCCAAAGGAAAAAGTTTGGAAAAAAAAAGATTGAACATCTAAACCAGTGGTCCCCAAACTTTTTTGCATCGTAAACCCCTGCCAAATTTCACTGCATTGGGCAGACACCCTATTTTAGAATAGTTTTGAATCCAACCACAAAGAGAGTTGCTTGCTAAATGGAATCTAATATGTAATTAGGTATTGTAAGTTAATTAATTTTCTACTATGGACTTCATAATGATCCAATGCTTTCATTCATATTGAATTTCAACAAAAGTACTTATATAATATTTTTATAAGTTCATCCCATCATTGATCAGGAATTTTCACCTGATTCATGGATGTATGTAATAGTGAAATTGTTTGAATGTAGTTTCATATCTATCATTTAGATATTCTCTGCTATATCTTCGAAGTTCAAGATTCAACGCTAAAATAACCCCTTACCAAATCCAAAAAATACAAAATCCAATTCTATAGATATAATGAAAACTATCAGGCACGGCGGACGTTGTCCCGCCCTGCTAATAAAAAAAAACCTGACAAATTATATACCCCTAAACCTTTCTCATGAATAACTTTGTCTACGTGTGATAACCGCATTAAAATCCGTTCAGTAGTTTTTGAATTTATCGCGAACAGACAGACAGACAGACGCGGTGGGGGACTTTATTTTATAATATGTAATGATGTAAATCTAACGTGTCTATAATTTTAAGATTTTTGTAAAAAAAAATGTTTCAAGTATGCAGGAATAAATAATAAAATACATTTCAATCATTTTTAGATATATCTGTCTACCTGCGTAAAGTACTGCGATCACGACAAAACCTCTAAGAAAATTCATCATCTTCTTACCCTTATCCCACCTAAGTAGGGTCGGCACAACATGTTATCCTTTTCCACGCTCGCCTATCAGATGTCATCTCAGTCAACACACCTTTTACACACATATCATTTTTCACACAATCCATCCATCCTTTTTTCGGTCTTCCTCTACTCTTATATCCATCGACCGTCAAAACAAAACCTCTAAGAAAATTATAAAACATAATTTCCCCGAGTAACATTTAATCTTTGTTTCATTAAAATCGGTTCACTCTATCAAAAAGTTATTGTAATTTCAATGACAATACAACTTAAGTACGAGAGAAAACTAGATAAGTAAATGGACTTAATACATTCATATGATTTTATAAGTCACTATTTTGTACATCAGATTCCACGCGGACGGAGGTCCCAGGTACAGCTAGTCTTTATGTATGTATGTTCCCGTGGGAGGCTATTAAAGAAGCAAATATGATAAAATATAGAACGGTCGCGTGTTCGGGCGGTTAGGTAATGCGATGACGTCACCGGGCCAAAGAGTTCCGCGCGCGCTTTCCACACGTTTCCGGCCGCTTTCCCGAGTGCGGTGACCTGCGCGGCTCAGCGCGAACGCGAGGTCGTACCGGTGAACGGACCGTTTCTAGAATAACGTCTGCCTTGATCCTGCACGCTGCGAGATATTAAATCCGATAAGTTTAGTCATAAATCATCGAAATCATTGAGTCATACACTGAAATATATAGAACGTGTGCGGTATTTTAAATTGTGATCTTTTCCTGTGTATAAAGGAGTGGTGACATGTTTTAAGCCGTTGTCCGCAGGTTCGAACCTTGGTACCAACGAATATGTCAGAATTTGCGTACATTTACTAATTTAAATTGGTGACACTATCGGCTGACGGTGAAGGAAGTCATCGCGAGGAAACCTGAACCTGAGAAATGTTCTTGTTACTTATATGTGGGAAAATATAAGACTGTGGATTTCTCAGAGTTTGAAATCGCCAATACGTCGTGGGCTGGCGTGGTGATTATGCCCAGATCTCTATTCGAGAAGAGGCCTATGGCTCTGCAATGGCTCTCTTACAGGCTGATGATCATGGTGATGATATTTTAATATTAGACATTGAATTCATCTTCATCAGAATTCAAAAAAAATTAACTCAAAATTTATTATATATATTAGCTTCATCTACGTTGTCCTACGTATTTGCACCGCACCGGTTGCCCCATATATCCATGGCAAGAAAATACACATACCTCAATTCGTACTTATTGAAATCGTTGATTCTTAAAACTTTCAATAACATTATTTTACCTGAAGATACCGTGATAATTTGTTCTAGATAATTATGTAGGAGGTGAAACTAGAAGACGAATCATCGAAATCTGTCCAACCGTAAAAGTTACGTGCAAAGTAACGTCCACAATAATATTTATCAATTAAATATCTGAGACATAGGACAACCACTTTAATAACTATAAAACTAACAGGAAAGTAATTGTTATAAAGGAAATAAGGCCAAACAATGAATGACACAATCGATCAATTAACCAAAAAAAAAACCGACGAACGAATTACGCCCGTCGGCCGAATCAGCCGCGAGCTGCGGTCATTGGAACTTTAGTGGGGTGTTAGTTCTTTAACCCATTGTGACATCATAGTATAGTCGCACGAATTAAACAAGCCATGTCACGCATAAGAAACGATTAACATCCTATAATTCAGCTGGTCGATAGTGTATATTAGCAAAAATTATATATAACTTTTTTTATCTTTTTTTGGCAACCAATCTTTTAGATTATTACTGTCATTGTCTAGTTTTTTTTTCGAATTGACTGCGCTATTGACTTAGCAAGGTCTTAACAGCTTCACCGGACTACTAGAGCGAGCGCTTAAGGCACTCAGCCGATTTTATTTTGACAACTAGCTCAAGGGTGCGCGGCACACCTCGGCTTTGGCTGTTGCCTGATACATGCAATTCGCGACCTATCTGAGCTAGACTAAGCTAAGCTAGCTATTCATACATATATGAGTCGTTGAAACATATATGTGTACCAAGTATACATACCTCAACAACTCTTATATATATTTCGTATCGGATAATTTTCTAAACTATTTCAGTTTGATAAGGGAAAAATATAAACCCTTCCACTTGCATTAGTGTTAGTTAGTGTTAACAGTATAACAAATTCTTCTTCCGTTTTATTTTAGCAACCAGACTTCTATCAGACTATTACTGCCATTGGCAAGTGAGTATCGATATTACAAGTTTCTTGATATAATTTCAATGAACTAACAAGATGGTGGCCATCTTGTTAGAACTTTCCTGGGAGTTTTTGTGGTAAGTCAGAATCCATGCTCTGTGGTAATATTTCCGATCCAATTCATTTGTGCACAATAACCAAACTATATTACATAAAGCACCACCAACATTACACAATATAGGGCGAAATAACACAAGTTTTTTTTTTATGTCATGTGTGGCAAACGAACAGGTGGGTTAAGTGATCACCACCGTCCATGAACACTAATAACACCAGACGAGTTGCAAGTGCATTGGCACCCTTTGGGGGGAAGGGTTAGGGGAGGGAGAGGAGAGAGGAGAGGGGAGGGTAGGTGGGCCTCCGGCGCTCTCACTGACCGAACGAAACGCAGCAATGCAAGCACTGTTACTTCACGTCGGTTTTCTACTAGAGGGTGGTACTACCCCGGACGAGCCGACCCATTTATGCTGAATGCTGAAACCAGTAATAGTTTCAGCGTGGCTCTAACAACATGAAAAGAGAAAAAAAGTTTATAGATAAAATATAAAGACCACTACATGGCATTCCAAGATCCCGCCAAAAACTCTATGTAACTTTTAACCCACGATTTCAATATTTAAAATAAGGAAAAAAAGGTCGACGAAGTCTTAATGACTGCCTATAGAAGTGAAAATTCATAATAATGGAGTAACTGTGTCTTCTGTATGTATTATTATATTTTATATTGCATAATACCCGGAGTAATAATGACATGACATTATAAGAACTAGATGAACGTATCTACAAAAAATCCAAAAATAGTTTTTTTTCATAAACCAGATCAGAATGTGGTTCTTTATGAAGTGCCAAAAGGAGGTAATATTATATTCAATATTTCACGAATTCCAAAAGAACGAAATATCATAAGAATCACTTTTAACAGAGCCAGAAAAACGTATTATGAATACCGTTAAATTAGTTTTAATTATCTTACTACCGGTTAGAGTTACGGGAACGTTTTTGCAAATACAATAATTATTTTTCCTACAATATTGATTGTTTTACAATATCCTACGAACGATATGAACGTAAAAGCTTATACGTTATTACACAAAATAAAACTTAATGTCATAAATGACGTATTAATTGAGTAGCATAAAAACAAAAGTTAAAAAAATGATGAAGGGTCACACTATTGTATGTCAATTGAATTTTAAATATATATGTATTGTGTCTATGTAGGTATATATAATTAAATAATCCTTAACCTTTTCAAAGTTCTAAAAGTATGTTAATATATTAGTATATATTTTTCTTTCGTCAATTGTATATTAAGTCTATTAAAAAGCTGGTAAAGTTTGAAGAGGCGAATTTTCAAACTATTTTTGCTCTCCTGTAAAATTAAGAAAATGTAGATACGTCTCTCTGACTCTTACACCGCGATATGGTAGGCTGCACAATCTCAATACCAAATATCAGTATCAGATGTACGCAGGCCGCTATACTACGCGTCGCTAGTCTAATGCAAGTCGCGCAAGCGCAATACGGTCGGTCACGCTTACTAGCATGTCATGACGACAAATCATAAATTTATATCGTGCCAAAAATACCTCTCATCGCACCTAAAAAAGTTTTCCCTTCCAAGACTCTCCAGAAAATGCATTCATAAACATCAGAGAAAATAGAAGTATGCATTTTTAATTGTACACCAATTTTTTTTTTTTAATTTATTGTACCACGGCCAAATGACAGCACTATTCCTGATGGTAAGCACAGTACAATCCAAAAACAATGGCGACCATCGAGTGACACACTATCCATCGCCGGTCGCCGCTGTCATGCCGGCCTGCGAACAGCTGGATATGCACAGGCTGATCCCGAAACGCGACCCGCAGAAGCGAATCACTATGACGGGCTTTTGCGCCATATCCATGGTGGTTGCGACCCAGTCTAACCCTACCACCTTCAAATTTCAATATATTCAATTCTTCAATATATTCGATGTAATATTAATTAGGTATAGGAAAAGTAGGTAAGAAAATACACAAAGGTAGGTGGTTTGGGAAAATACAATCGACAACCTATATAATGTTCCAATAAAACCATTAGTTTCGCGACTAGTTAAATTAGTCATCAATGTCGTGAATAAATTAATTAGCACTTGTCAAATTATACGTATAAGCATTCTTGAAATAACTATAAATTAAAAAAAAATTGAATACCGCAGTGTACATTTGGACACATAGGGCTTGAAGTTGGGAGTGGCATCGTGATTTGGGAGTTACGTATATATTGGCACTTGTCAATAAATATATTACTCCCGACTCCCGATTTAAATAACTCCCAGCTCCAAACAATTTTTATATTATATATATTTAGTTCTCTCCTACCATGATTACATTTATTTATATTTAAAAGGTATATGATTCACGTTTAACTTAGAAACTTGTCTATGAGCTCCAAAAACACACTAACTCTAAATTGTTCTCTTGTGCAGCTGTAGAAATACAAGCGGACCGGTAGGTAAGATTTTTCCTTCATCGAAAAACCAGACTAGTTCTAGAATTTCAACCTATAACTTCGTAAATAACTTGCCAGAGTCTTGCTTACAGTTATTTGCAGTGATTATATGCGTGTCAGTTATGCTGTATCTCGTAGGTTATGTAGGAAATAGGTAAAGAATAAAGTAGTTTGCCAATCGATTTTCTTTTTTTTTTTGTTGAGTTAGTTTAATGGGCTTTAGTGCTATCAATGTTTTTTTAGGACATGTGTAATTGATGTATATAGAAATAGGTAGTTAAAGAACAAATTAGTCCAATAGGATTTACTCCTCTGTTCGTCAATCGATTTTCTTTTGTTGAGTTAGTTTTATTGGGATTTTATCTATACCATCGATGAATTGAGGGTATTATTGCGAAGCTTCTCTTCATCATATGGTACTTCACGTTCCTATAGTCTATAATTTACATTATTTATAGACTTTTCGATAAAGAGAAACACAAAAACGTAAAAAATTGGTGAATTGTGTCCGAGTTTCGACCACTGGGTCTCCGCTATCTAGTTTTATTTCAAATCTCTTACTGTTATTCCAAATAAATATATAGGATGTTTACCGTTTCAGTGATTTATTTGAGGTTGATTTTTTTCTGTTAGTATTCTTCAATATAATTCAGTCGAGTATTCGTTTACTGTAAAATAGTTTCTTTTAGCGCAGAGTTGCGACCACCCCGGTATAGCAGATGGCGAAGCCTTAGTAGTAAAGATAAGTAAAAACAAAAAAGTTGAAAAAATTGTTATTAATAAAATTTCATTAATAGTAATACCTATGAGGCACATTCAATAGATTTAATTATGTATACCTAACAATTAAAATAGATAAAAATGTTATGCTGATTCAATACTTGAAACATTAAAAAAATACTAGTGAGATACACTAAAGGGTAGGAAGGCCAACAAATGTTTATATATACTAATTTTATGACAATAAAAAGGTACACAAATACTGCTGCAAACCAACTAATTCAAGGAAGCAACATGCTTAAGCATACCGTTATTGCAGATCTAACACCTGGTGTGGTCATCATAACAATTTACATGTTAAAAAAAAATTAACAAATTCTAACGTAAACGCTTTTTTGCAGGTGGACAAGAACCATAAACCAAGCAATTATTTATGATTTATTTCTGTTTTCCATTAATTAAATAAAAAAAGAAATGTTCAAAGTATATATGTCTCTAATTATAATTACAAATATAAAGGTTTTTTTATATATATACATAAAATAATACTTGACAGACTTCCTGGCATATCAGCAGAAAGTACTTGGACTCGGAGTGGAAATTTGAATACATTTTTTTTTAAATTTCAGATGAGCACTGAGGAAGTATTTTTGGAAATCCAACCCCTTAAGGCAGTAAAAAATGGGATGAAACTTTGTAAGAACACCCATAATTTCATCTTATTAAACTATTCGGTTAGGAAGTAAAACTCATGTGTTACGGATTTTTTTTATAATTAAATAATTATATAGTATTTCGATTACTATATCATCATCAGTTTCTAGGAAACCTACTGCACGGCCATATGCCTCTTCTCGAAGAAAGATATGGATATAATCACCACGCCAGCCCACGACGTGTTTGCGTTTTCAAACTATGAGAAATCCACAGTACTGTGTATTCCCACATATAGTGGTACTACAATTACATCTCTTATCACATCTCTTAGGCTTAGGCTTCCTCACAATGTTTTTTTTTGTAGTAAGCCCCATGTTTCTCGGACGTATATCCGAGACCTTGTATGCCCTTCGTGTTCAGTATTTGCGTTTTTCTTTTCGCACGTCATTCTGTTTTATTTCGTGTTTCTTTCCTTTAATTCTTAATTGTAACACAATTTTCCCGGTCGTCTTTACACGTTTAATTCTAAACAATTATTTCTATCGCAGTCTTATTCTATTTTATTCAAAATTCAGATTATAACTACAATTTATTTCTCGCTATTTAATGCTATTTTCATATTTCGTCAGTTCCTAAATTTGTACATTTCTTAATTTCACAATCTCATCATCTTAATCACGATAATTTGCTTCACTGTCAGCTATTAGTATCATTAATTTAAATTATTTAATATATTCGAATCTGTGGACATCGGATTGATATTCCTCTGGTCAAACCACTAGACCACCACGAACTCTAAGTCCAAGTAATAAAAAAGTATATAAGTTTGTCAAACTAATTCGAGGTGAGTAATAGATGGTTGTGACATTTCGGATTACACGACGATAAGATTCGCGTGTAAACATATAACCTACTTCTCCTTAACGATGTAGTAAACTTTACACACACGCAGTAACATAAAATTGTGTATTCAGGGCTTAATTTGTAAACATGTGTCTTTTTTTACATATAAATAAAGTCACGCTTTGAACCGCGAGATACTACAAGCAATTTAATGTATTTGCAATTCAATTAAATCCTAATTCTAATATTATAGATGCAAATGTGAGTTGAATGAGTTTGTTACTTTTTCATGCGTTAACCACTCGACCAATTTTCATAAACTTTTGTATACGCGTCATCAGGCGAACAAAAATTACCCTAAGATCTCGAAAAATGCGCTCTTCCCGAGGTATAAGTCAAATTTATAATGTGTTGGTCGGTCGGTCGTGGGTCGGTCGGTCTGTTCGGTCGGTCGGTCTTGGGTCGGTCGGTCGGTGTGTTCGCTTTTGTATGTCATTGGTTTGTTTGTGTCTTTTTTCTCTCTTTGTGTCTGTTTCTTTCTTACTTGTCTTTGTCTCTGTCAGGTACCGCTAAGTTGTACCTTCCCTCCCTAGGTACCGCTTAAGTAGTACCTTACCGTTGTCGATGTGTGATTTCTTCCGTATCACACCTGTGGAGCAATTTCCCGACAGTGGGTGGGGGCGCCCGCTGTCATTGATGGGAACCCGTGGAGCGAAGCACGGGCCATGGCCGCTGCTTCAGGAGGAAGCACGAGGGGGCTTGACACCCTCGAGACGTAGGTCGACCCGTTGACTATCTTCGGGCGACTGGAGCGCGTGACCAGAGCGCGGAGAATGCTCGCGCAATCCATACCGTGGCCACGTTTCGCGCCGTGCGGCCGGTGGGGTTTTTAGCCGGTACGAGTCGCGGCATCACCCTCCCGCTGTTGCCCCTTGTCCGCCGACAGCTGGAGGCGTATCCTATGCAGGATTTTCCCCATCCAATTTATAATAAAGAGCGAAGTCCCGAGCAAAAACTAGTAGTATAAATACGAGTGTGAGTTGAGTGAGTTTGTTACTATTTCACGCGTTAAGAATCAACCAATTGTAATGAATATTTTGAATACACGTCATCAGTTGTACAAAAGAACAGTGTGTATTCTAGAAGGAACGTATTCCCGAGGGATAGGTTAAGTCTATATTAACGAGCTCAAACTTGAACATAAACTAGTATAAATGCGAGTGGGAGTTGAGTGAATTTGTTAGTTTTTCACGCGTCGCCATAAAATCTTGCATATCCATTGTGTACACCTGGTACACAAAAAGTGACATGATCAAGTTTTTAAGGAGATAATTAAATACGGTAAAGGTATTTGATTGAAGAAGGCGTTACTTTTCGGAAATCCATCATAGAAGACGTCACTTTGCACTTCCGTCTGGAATATATTGGCCGTTACCACGTCTCAATGCAACAAAAAATATTTGACTTTATTTATTTATTTACAAATGTGGATAATGCAACAGTCCGATAAATAATATAATAATATAAAGGAGTAAACTAGACTGAAAACCTACAACGCCTTATTTGCACGAAGTGTACATAAAAAAATTAAATCTGAAACTAGTAACAGAAAGAACGAAATTTTAGTAAGGAAAACAACAAATACACACATCAAAAAAGTCTAAGCAACATGCGTGATATTACAAATTTTACCATTTATATTAATTAATTTCTAAGTATTTACTCAAACAAAGTGCGTAGGTAAGTAAACTTTTTTGTTATTAATGACATACTGGCTGGTTGTAAAAAAATATTTGATTATATTTTGTTTTTTCATAAAATTCAAATGACTGCGAATTTGTTTGAATTTAAGTGCGTTTTAATTGCTACGTTTAGTCTTGATTTTATAATTTTACCAACCATTTAAATAAAGTTAGCGACAAAATTGAATTGTTACATATTCTTTACATCATGAAGCAACGTCATTTGATGGCAGATGAAATGCAAAGAGCTGTAGGGATGTTGCAAGCGGGAAGTAATCAATCTCAGGTATCTCGACATTTTGGCATTCATAGAAGTGTTATTTGTCGTCTTTGGCAGCGCTACAATAATACAGAAGAACCCGCTGAACAGCATCCAGGCCGTAAAAGGAGTACAACCACTCGACAAGACCGGTACATACAACTGACTGCAAGACGCCAGCCGATGTTAACCGCTCGAGAGATAAGTTTGAGGCTACAAATTTCAAGTGATGTTGATGTAAGTCCTCAAACTGTGCGAAATCGACTGCATGAGTACGGCCTACAAGCTCGACGCCCAATCAGGTGCCCAACGATACGTCACGGGAATCGCGCTTGTCGATATGAATGGTGTAGAGAACGCATAACATGGACCCAGGAACAATGGGATAAAATTATGTTTTACTATGAGTCGCGATTCGGGTTTAAGCCTAATACAAGAAGGGTGCGAGTGTATCGTCGGCCCGGAAATACTAAAAGACTCAGGTGCGTTCAGGAAGTTCATCCATACAGCGGCTCAACAGTTATGTTATGGGCGGGTATTATGAAGAACAGGCGAACTGAGCTCGTTTTTGTAAATGGAAACATGAATGCTGAAAATTACATTGAGGATATTCTCAGACCTTATGTCTACCCATTTGCACAAACCTTTGGCTCCGATTTTAGGTTAATGCATGACAATGCGCGTTCACATACAGCTCGGCGAACCAGTGAATACTATGCAACGGAGAACACTTAGTTCGCCTGTTCTTCATAATACCCGCCCATAACATAACTGTTGAGCCGTGTATGGATGAACTTCCTGAACGCACCTGAGCCTTTCAGTATTTCCGGGCCGACGATACACTCGCACCCTTCTTGTATCAGGCTTAAACCCGAATCGCGACTCATCGGAAAACATAATTTTATCCCATTGTTCCTGGGTCCATGTTATGCGTTCTCTACACCACTCATATCGACGAGCGCGTTTCCCGTGACGTATCGGTGGGCACCTGATTGGGCGTCGAGCTCGTAGGCCGTACTCATGCAGTCGACTTCGCACAGTTTGAGGACTTACATCAACACCACTTGAAATTTGTAGCCTCAAACTTATCTCTCGAGCGGTTAACATCGGCGGGCGTCTTGCAGTCAGTTGTATGTACCGGTATTGTGTTTTGAAGGACTTGGACGGAGCGACAACAACCCAACAGCTGAAGAATTTGCTACAATTCCATTGGGAGCGAATAAGGCAAGATGACATAAACAGTCTCATTAATTCATTGAATTATCGTTGCAGACAAGTTCTGAATAGCAGAGGAAACCATACTTTATATTAAATTTATATGGTTTATATAATGGTGGTAGAGCCACGCTTAATGGTGGTAGAGCCACGCTGAAACTATTATTGGTTTCAGCATGAATGGGTCGGCTCGCCCGGGGTAGTACCACCCTCTCATAGAAAACCGACGTGAAGTAACAGTGCTTGCATTGTTGCGTTTCGTTCGGTCAGTGAGAGCGCTCTGAATAGCAGAGGAGACTATACTTTGTATTAAATTGTTCTATTCTTTCACAATAAATACATTTTCTTTAGAAATTTCATTTTGTAAGAAAAAAGTTTAGTTTCTTATGTATCTTAGTTTCTACAGTATATTCTAATATTGTTCATTTCTGTTATTAATAGAACTTATAAAGACAACAGCTGTTATTTTTACATCATAGAACCCTAAAGATATTATTTTAAAAATAAAATACAACGTTATAATGTGAAGAACCATCCTAAAATTTAAATTAGTACATGTTGCTTAGACCTTTTTGATGAGTGTAGAATTAAAAACGCGTCATTTGTTGACGGTTGAGCCTGACGGTAGTTGACACTGTTATTATGTAAGTGCAAAGTATAGTTACATATAATGAATTAAAATATGTTATATAGTAATGATCACCAGAGTAAAGATAATTACAATTAATTAAAAGACAAAATTCGATCTATCCATATTTAAGGGGGAGGTAAGGTTAATTCGTACAAAAAAAGGCATGTTTTTGGGATTTTTTTGTGAGGACACAGTTAAAATCTTTTTATTAAAACTAATGGTACATTAAAATATAACATTCAAAGAATATTAGAAAAAATTTTCACGAAGAAATATAAAAAAATACGGCAAAGGCAGCAATTATTCGGACGTGTCTGTAAAAAAAGTAGAATTGCAGTGTCCCTCATAACTTGGTGCCGGATCACCTGAAATGAAATAATGTAAATTCATTCGTTAGATAATAGTTTTCTCCAGGTAACGCTGGGAGGGTTTATCGAAATTTCACTTTTTTCGCAACACTTTGAAGGGAAAAATGTGATTTTTACGAAAATAATCGGCTAACCAACAAAACTACGTCCATGAAGTCACGGGCATTAACTAGTCAAATATAAGATTTATACCAGACTAGCGGGCCCGGCGGACGTTGTTCTGCCTTAATAATAAAAAGGTCTTAAAAGTCAACTGCAGCGCCACCTACCGGGTTCAATTGTGAATCTAAACCAGTCTCGAATCCACTGGAACATGCACACAAAATTTCATCAAAATCGGTCCATCCGTTTACGAAGAGTTCAGTGACATACACACGTAAAGAAGAAATTTATACATAAAGAGAATAAAATAATAGAAGTCTGCAATAGTAATTACGCGTATCGCGTAAAAGCTACTAGCGATATTTCTTTTAGTTTTACTTCTTAGTTACTCGGTCCTTATTTAAAAAAAAAATCACGACAGCTTTGTTTCATATAAAGTTATTAAACTTTTAAGAAACTATGATTTTATAAGCACCTACATGTTTCGCGATGCGTATTTTCTTGCCGTGGTAAAGTACAGAAAATACACACAAAATATAACGTACAGAAGAAATTTATATATACAGATTTTACGGTCATATTAATAAAACGGAGTCAAAGAAACTGTAGTTCTTTCTATTTCAGAATCGTCCAAGTTCCCGGAAAAGTTATTTAAAAAGCCCACATAAACCCATAAACAAAAATTTTTCATCGTATTCGCTCACCGCATTAGACTTATTATAGTACAAATAGGCCTAGTTTCCATCGTTCCGGGTTCAATTACCGAATAGCACAATTTTCGAGGTCAATGTCCGGGAAAACGCGATGGATCCGACCACGAAAACCGATATATTTTCGCTTATTACAAAACACGATCTTTTAGGTTCGTTGAACTCCTTAGTGTGTAATTCAGGATACTAATTTTAAAACAATTCCCGTTAAATCGTTTTAGGTTTGATTGTGTAGTCGGGCTTAAACGCACCGATGACGTCACTACTCGAGCTATTAGACAAACTAAGCTTACAAAGGCCCTGCTCGTCTCTCATAAGTGACCACCCCACTTAGATGTTACCTTACTTTTCTTATCCCTATTCCAACTAAGCACTGTCAGTATCACTTGTATTACGAAACTAAAACGTTAAAAAAGGGACAGATGAACCAGTAGAGCCTGTGTTATATAACCACATAATCATAGAGAATAAACGTTAAAATAAATTTAAATATTTTCTTAATGAAACATGTAGTGACCACAATCGATTACACATGTTCTACTCCTTCACACAGCGTCGATGTTACTTCTTCAGAAGTTGGCAGTCAACAGCTGACCAATTTCAGACTGAACTAAAACAGAAGTATCAAAGCACATAGAATTAAATCAATATAAGATTGACAATTACTGTATTGCCAAATTTTTAACATTTTTTAGCGTTTAGCGTTTGACTACAATTTCCGGATGTGTTAAATAACTTTGTAGTCTAAGATGGTATACACGTCAAACCTAGAAAGGACTAGTGAGGCTACCTGAATACACCTATAGATCCTCGACGTCAGATATCCGACTCGAGGGTGGTGATTAACCCCGTGAAATTAGATAAAACCCTATGGTACCATCACGATATTTTCCTTTACTGAAAGCACAAACTCATCTATACTAATATTATAAAGAGGTAGAGTTTGTGACGTTGTAAGGGGTAATCTCAGGAACTACTGGTCTGATTTGGAAAATTCTTTCAGTGTTATATAGCTCATTTATCAGGGAAGGTTATAGGTTATATATCATCACGCTAAGACCCATAGGAGCGGAGTAGCAATGAAGAATGTTGCAAAATCGGGGTATTTTTTTTCTTTTCAGAGCTTCCGCTGAGTTTTAGCGCAAAATAACCATTCCACGATTACGTATTACCACCCAACGAAGTGGGCACGGGTCGGCTAGTTATCTATATATTAATACGTGAAGCCTAATCTTTGTATCCCTTTGTAACGGAATTGGGCGAACGGATGAACGTGAAACTTGGCATAGTTAAAGTTTATATGGAGGAGCAGTGCAGAAAGCTATTTATTTTATATAAAATGCATTAGAAGGACATTAAATTAATTAAAATATGCATTACTCACACTACTGCTTCAATTTTACACAGCATATACACACATGTAAATAAAAAAGACATTTTGACATCTGTCAATAAAGGACTTCAAAAAAGGTTGTGAAGGAGGTTGCTATGCTCGACTGTATGCATTATTTTACTCTTACGTTCCAATTACCCTTTTTCATTTTACATTCAACAATGATATTATATCATAAAAATATTATTATAATATGTATCCCTTTAAAAATCAATGAACTGTGGTCGAATGCCGACCACTGGACGCCCACTAGTAGAGTTTGAATCTACGTCGATGAATGCGCTGTCTATACACTTCGGAACCATTATCGCTACAGAACTACGTGTTGTGCATACAAATTTCGTTTAAAAAGCCGCTCTAAATTAAAATTCCAAACTAAATCAGAGTTTAATATTCGCATTTCAACAAGTGCGTTGCCCGTTTCAGTCTACATTTAGAAATGATGGATATAAGCCACAGTGAATAGACAACAGCTGACTCACTACTAACAGCGTACCTACTACATCGATATATGCACCGAAATGAAGTATATACGCTATTAGTAACAAAAAAGCTTTTTTTATTTATCTGTCTGTTTGTTCCGACTAATCTCCGAAGCGGTTGAGCAGATTTTGACGGGACTCTCACTGGAAAATAGCTGATATTAAAATTAAAGAAAATTAAAGCTTTGCGGAAATATAATTATTTATAAAGATACAACGCAGACCTGCAGGCGGTTGTATGCCTAGACTATTATCACAATGAAATAGTAAAAAGTGACCTACCAAAATACTGATCCAATTTTGAAAACGCTTTCACTTAACGGAAGCTATATCATGCCCTAGTGATAACACGAACGAAGTTGCGGATGAATGTTAGTAAATTGTACAAAAACAAATAAAATATATAACAAAACATTTACGCTTCAAGTGAAAATCTGTCGCCACGCACTTAAGTGTATGCCGGCAGCTGCACCTGAGACCCAGACCCTCTAGGTTTGGAGATTGCATTATAATTTAGTATCAAATGAAATTGCGATCAATCGCTACAAACATGTAGAATATATAAAAATACAATTTAACAATCCTAGAGTCCTTATAATAAGCTTTACTATTGATCCCAGAGTCAAATCTTCTATATCAAGGATAACACTCAAGACTTTGACTTTAAAAATATAGACTCAAATAAGTGTGTTTAAGTTAAGAATAAGAAATTATCTCCTAAATAATATAATAATGTAAGCAATTTTTATAACAATATGAACTATCTGAGTTTTACATTCTTTATATTACAACCGAACGCCAAAACTCGCTAACATTTTATTGACGTATTGCTTGCAATTTAGTGCGCAGATGTTTGCGTTACCGTTCGCTATAGATAATATATACGAATAATTATGTTTTATACAATATATCAAATATACAAAGCATGTAATTTATTTTATACACAGGAATTAGCATTCAAAACATGTGTTCAGTAACACAAGGTTTATGTTATCTACGTACACGTATATTTGCTTGATAGTTAGTGAGCTAAGTGATCACTAACCTCACATAATAATATAATAACAATATAAACATGTAACTTAAAGGTGTCTGTATGTTTCACATTTTTATTTTTTATTGTAGCACGGCAAAATGACTGCACTATGCCTGATGGTAAGCACAGTACAATCCAAAAACAATGGCGACCACCAAGTGACACACTATCCATCGCCGGTCGCCACTATCATGCCATGCAAAAAGCTGGATATGCACAGCCAGATCCCGAAACGCGACCCGCAGAAGCGAATCACTATTACGGGCTTTTTCGCCATGGTTGCGACCCATTCAGGCTATAAAATCCTACCAGCCCGCTTTCGCCATTGCCTGGTTTGTTATTCAGCATGGTGCACCACGTGCAGGTGAAGTTGGCTTGGGTGTCTCAAGTCTTATGATGGTACTCCACACCACGTACACCCCAAATACCCCTTTGTGAAAAAAATATTGCAAGTGACTAAGAATAAGTCCTGGAATATATCTCAATTATTTTTAGAAATATCTATCTGTCTGTTTGAGCACGCATCACTGCTAAAGTACTACGTTTACGTTATAATGTTACGTTATAACATAAAACATATCCTCTAGTAACATTTACTCTTTGTTTCAATAAAATCGGTCAGCTCTATCAAAAGTTATTGTAATTTGAATAGAGGCGCGAGTTAAGTAAGAGAAGAGAGTAGGCAAGTAAATGCATCACAGTCTCTTTCCAAAATCAGGGTACTTTATAGTTATCTCATATCATTCTGTATCTATCTATCTATCTCATATCTGTAGCTATTACTAGTTTCAGCATGAATGGGTCGGCTCGTCCGGGGTAGTATCACCCTCTCACAGAACACCGACGTGAAGTAACTATGCTTGCATTGTTGCGTTTCGTTCGGTCAGTGAGAGTGCCGGAGGCCCATCTCCTTTCCCCCTTTCCCTTCCCCTTTCTCTTTTCTCTACCACTCCCCCATACACAGGCTGGCAACGCACTTGCGACTCCCTTGGTGTTGCTAGTGTCTATGGATGGTGGTGATCACTTAACATCAGGTGACCCACCTTTTCGTTTGCCGCCTTTTGACATAAAAAAGATATATAAACAAAATTACAGAGGTCGGCCGTTGTGGTCAATTTATTTTAGTCTTATTTCATACACATGTGATTCTTACCTAAAGAAAACTATCACAATATGTTAATTTAATGTAGGTTTATTAGAGCTTTAATAAACAAAAAAATTTATAAGCGCTGTGATTTTAGATACGTGTATTTCCTACCGCAAAGAAATGGGACATGAAGTGTGATGCGCATGGTCTGTCGTTGTGAACGCATACCGCAAAAACTACTAGATGGATTTCGATTTTTTTTATTTAGCATTACTCATTAGACACTCGGTCCTTATCTAAAAAAATTATTATCACGATATCTTCATCTATACTAATATTATAAAGCTGAAGAGTTTGTTTGGTTGAACGCGGTAAACTCAGTAACTACTGCTCCGATTTGAATTCTTCCAGTGTTAGACAGCTCATTTATCGAGGAAGGCCAAGAATATTTCAAAATTGTTTTTCCGTTTTGAGAGCTGCCGCTGCGTGTTAGCGTAAGCCCAAAGTAACTATTCCAGGTGAACGAAGTCGCGAGCAGAAGCTAGTATGATATAAAGTTATTAACGTTTTAGGGGGTCATGATATTTTTAACACTACGTGATTAGCGATCTGTGTGTTTTCTTAGCGAGGAGAAGTGGGGCAAGCGGTGTGGTGACTTTCCTCTTAACATAAAATATATTGTTAAAATAAACAACGGAGACGAAGTCGAGTGTAACAGTTGGAATATATTAAAAAACTTGGTTTAAGATTTTAGATATTTTTACTTAAGTTTTTTATACGTATAAATTTATTGTCCGCGTTCTATGGTACCTCTAGGAAACTATCAATTAATATTCATACGGGTAGGTGACATTTAAAAGTGCTAATGACCTTATTACTAAAAAGCTGTATTTAAGCAACATATAACTATTTCTTTTTCACCACTGATATTGAGAATATGCTATCTTACTTCCACATTTAATCTAAGACAGTGTTGCGTTACAGTATTACTTTACGTATGTGTGCGTTATCGTGCCATTTGTTTTGTCAAAATATAATTTAAGTCACCTCTTGACCTCATAGGTATAGGTATAAAGTTGGTAATTGAACGTGAAAATGGGAACAGAATGACACCGTCAAATCAACAAAGTAAAAAACCCACACGTCAAAGAAATGATGAAACTATGATGAATTCCATTATGTGACAAAATAACCCTCCCTCAAATATTTCCCTCTGTTTCTCCGCCAATTTGTATTATTTTTCTGTAGTACCTATTGATTAGCTTTAATGTTACTTATTTAAATATATGGGTTTTGTTTTTTCAATACCATCCTCCGCCTTCTCCTTCAATAGCACGGCAAAGTGACTGCACTATGCCTGATGGTTATCATAGTAAACATCAAAGACAGTCCATTAATCCAACAGAAAAAAAATTGAATGCACAAATTAAACGCAAGTAGGTTGTATTTATGCACGCGTATCTGGGAAACTGGTTATTTAATTTATTATATTTGTCCAGAACCCAATTTCATTTTTTGAACAAAAGTAGCTAAACTTACTCGTTGAAACATTAGCTATTTGCCAGTGAAAATCTCGTCAGAATCTGTGACACGGTTCCGGAGATGCGCCGAAACAAACAGACAGACGATAGGTTATTTTTTTTTGTATTCGTTTATTAGCTGTTGTATATATATAGGTGGTAGAGCCACGCTGAAGCTATTACTGGTTTCAGCATGAATCGTTCGGCTCGCTCGGGTTACACCCGACGCACAGAAACACCGACGCGAAGTAACAGTGCTTGCATTGTTGCGTTTCGTTCGGTCAGAGAGAGCGCCGGAGGACCACCTCCACTCCCCTCTCCCCCCATTCTCCAAACACAGGCTGGCAACGCACGTGCGACTCCCCTGGTGTTACTAGTGTCTATGGACGGTGGCTATCACTTAACATTAGGTGACGCATCTGTTCGTTTGCCTCCTATGATATAAAAGAAGTACTTTCCGATTGATTTAGCATAAATATCTTAATTTTATATCATAAAGAGATACTATAATTTTATTTATTTGGACGCAGATAAACAGATAATTCATATTTGTCAACGTGATAAACAAACTCTGCTTCAATTACTCTATGTCTGTGAAAGGGCCGTTATCCTGTAGGTTTATCAACACGGGCGAAAGGGTCAAAGGTGAAGGTACGCAATTTTCCTAGAAGTATAACGACCTCGGCCTCAAAACTGACTTGACATTTACGTGGAAAACATAATATTACCTGCTTAATTAAGTTTTGTGGAAGTATTCGATTCTGGTCACTAGAAACATTAAAAGCTGGGTTTCAGGAATTCAGTATCTTAACTCTGCCCTCCCTATACATTCTTGATAGTATAATCTAAGTCCGTAAATACTTAGATAAGCTTGACTTAGTAAGAGATCAAAATAATTTAAATATTAAAAGCAATAACAATTCATGATTCCATGTTTCAGGCTCACTGAGACCAATAAAGCACATTACCGATTTGCAAGATAGCGAGTTCAAGCACCATGTCAAGCGGGTTTTAATGTCTAAAGGCTATTATAAAGTGGATCGATTTGCGAACGATAGTGACGTCTGGAAATAACGCCCCTGTCTATGCATCAACCAAAAATCAATATAACTATCTATGTTTGTAATATGTACGCTGAAAAGATAAACCAGATCGAGTTTCTTGCCGGTTCTTCGCGATGATTGGGTCAGTTTTTCGAAATGGTGGTGGTTTTGACGTTCATTAGCGCCTTCTCAGGGCCTAAATTAGAATAAGTTGTTGGGCGCATTGTATAATAGCGTTGATTGTGTTAATTATATTATTTGTTCTGGAACCACAACGTACTCATACAACGTATGTATACACACCATAACATATTACAACAGGAAGTCAGTGTTACCACTAATCTAACAATATTATATTGCCATATATCAACATAAGTGTTTTTGATTTTAATTTTATTTTGACCTGTTAACATAAAATGGCCATATTGGGGTGAACGGGGAAAAATCTCCAGTTCTTTCATTCCTTGATAAGTTCCTATTAGTTTCCTTCGCAAAGAAAATGAAATTTATTTCTTCTGTTCTAATATGTATTTTGTTATATACTTTTTATATGGGCCTAGTTGTCAATATATTTTATCTAAATTTACTACTACATTAAATACCTAAATTCACAGTGGTAGAGCCACGCTGAAGCTACTACTGGTTTCAGCACGAATGGGCCGGCTCATCCAGGGTAGTACCACCCTCTCATAGAAAACCGATGTGAAGTAATGTGTGCTCGTATTGTTGTGTTCGTTCGCTCATTGAGGGCTCCTCTCCTCCCCTCATCCCTCCCTTTCTCCCAGACACAGGCTAGCAACACTTTCGACTCTCCTGGTGTTGTTAGTGTTGTGACATAAAAAAAAATACTAACCCCCAGTTTTTAGCGCGATCTTAGTCGGTCATGTAGTGGCTTTTATATATTATCCATATACTTGTATTAACTGACTCTATATTTTATAATATTGGTGGCGTTATATTTTGATTATTGTGCACATGTAAAGTGGATGGGCAGTTTTTGGCGGGATATTAGTCTGTCATGTAGTGGATTTTCTATTTTATTTATCTTGTATTACTTGACTCTATATTATGTAAAATTGATGGTGTTTTATGTAATATAATTTGTTTATTGTGCATAAGTGAAGTGAATGGAAAATACTACCACGGACCATGAATTCTGAGATACCACAAAGACTCCCTGGAAAGTTCTAACACGAGAGCCACCATCTTCTTGGAACATTGAAATTATTCACACGACACTTATTGTGTAAAATATATTGTTATTTCCATTGAAACAAAACATTGACACTGGCAAGTGCTTCTGCAGAGCCAAAACAAGAAAAAGATGAAGAAGAAAGTGGATGGGAAATAATACCACGGAGTATGAATTCCGAAATGCCACAAAAACTCCTTGGAAACTTTTTAAAAGATGGCCGTCTTGTTAGAACATTGAAATAATCATAAGACACATTTAGTATTATTATCTACTCGACAATACCAATAATAATGTAGAGCAAAGGTTCCCAGACTGTTTTTTCTCATATACATTTTTCAAAATTTATCTGGTTTCGGTGGACCGCCTGCAACTACATTTCTACTATATTTCCAAAACTTGACAAAAAACGTTAAGATTAGATCTGACTATGGAAATATTGCAAGTCTCGACACATTCTACTGAATATGGAATATGCAAGTTTTTACAAGTAATGGTCGCTGAGATTCTTAAAATATTATCAACCTACATTGATAGGTGAAGTCAAGCCGCCAACAAATTGTGAACCCAATTTTTTTATCACGTCAACGTAGACCCCCGTCGAGTTTCCATGGACCCCTCGGAATCCAACTGGACCACTTTGGGAACTAAGGATCTCGAGGATCGCAATAAAAAACACTGACTCTACATATCGCTATACATGATTGCTTATAACAGAAAAACTTTAAAAAATTGGAAGGTTCATAAATATAGGTTTTATATTTAATTTATTTATTCTAAATGAATCATTAACAGAAACATAATATTCTTGAACAATAGGCATAACAAACATAATAGATGTTAGAATTAATTGTCTTCCTATTTATAGTCGATTACAGCATTCTCATAGATACATACAGTTATGAATAACATAAAGATGAAAAAAACTGCAAAATAAATTACAAGAACTAATATTATTTAATAAAGGCAAATATTTCAAACGATGATTGCTTAGTTCAGTGTTTTTCAAAGTGTTGGTCGCGACCCCAAAGGGGGTCGCAAACCTTCTATAATGGAGTTGCAAAGGTTGTGAAAGCTACTACAGTAGAAAAAAACAAAGTTTTAAAAGATTTATTAATGAAAATGTTGTAATATAAAGGACATAATCATTTGTATTAAATATAAACAAAAAAAAACTTAGGAGAACTCTCATATATTTATCCGAACCCTAATTATGAAAATAAATAAACATGTTAAATTGAATATCTGTCACAAAATACATGAACGAAAAGCAAAGGGTGGGGGGGGTCGCAAAAATTTCTTCATACCAAAGGGGCCGTGTTAAGATAAAGTTTGAAAAACAATGGCTTAGTTGATAGGTTATTCGGACACTGCTTCGAAGGACTTAGGTTCGTATTTTAGTAACTGCGTCGGAGCTTTAGGTGAAGGAGAACATCGTGATGTAACCAAAGCATGGTGATAGGGATTTTTCTAAATCCACCTAGCTATCTACCACCCTCACATTGAAAATCAGTCTCCAAGCATATGTTGGTGTGTTCCGACAGCTGCATTTGAGAGCCAACCCCCTCTAGGCTTAGCGTGTTTATTATCTTGTACCATATCGTCACTGACAAAATTGAAAGAAAGGTTTTATAATAATTGGAAAGAATATTTTAATGAGAGAAGTTTTTTTTTTAATATATCATAGGAGGCAAACGAACAGATGGGTCACCTGATGTAAGTGATCACTACCGTCCATAGACACTTGCAACACCAAGGGAGTTGCAAGTGCGTTGCCAGCCTGTTTTGGGGGGGGAGGAAGGGAAGGGAAAGTGGAAGGGGAGGGGATGTGGGCCTGTGGCGGTCTCACTAACCGAACGAAACGCAACAATGCAAGCACTGTTACTTCACGTCGGTTTTCTGCGAGAGGGTGGTACTACCCCGGGCGAGCCGACCCATTCATGCTGAAACCAGTAATAGCTTCAGCGTCTACCACCTACAAAAAGGTATAAGGTGTAAGTAAGGAAAAAGGTATCTGGTATAAAACAATACAGCGTCAGCCTCTTCATATACCGCGGTTTAATGAATGTAACCTAAACCGACAATATGTTAAGGTAGCTTTGGGACTCCGTTCGGGGTAATATCCATCTAGACGTTTTGCATACCTAATGAGGAAAGCAGAATCTCCCAACTGCGATGTATGCAGAAAAATTGAGGATGTGTGATGATGGAGTGTGCCAAGGATAGCATCGAAAGAGAGTCGCCAATAAGTAGTATAAAAAGTAGTTGCCAGAACATAGGTATTTGTCACAGCATCTTGGCTGAACCCTGTTCGGATGAAGCTAAGATGCTGTATGACCTGGTTATGATACCTCATCAGCGACTCTCATGATAGAGCTAGAAGGATTGAGGAACAATGGAGCTGATATGTTCGGTGGAATAAAAGCCCCTATAAACAAAGTAAAAAAAAAGTCAAAAAAAACTAGCGGGACCGGCGACATTGTCCCGCCCTGATAATAAAAAAAAACCTTGACAAATTATATACCTAAACCTTCCTCATGAGTCACTTTATCTACTGGTGAAAATCGCATGGACTTTTTATAATATGTAGTGATCATAATAAGGGACATATTATATTAGGGTGGACCAAAAAAAACGATTTTTTTTATTTTCGAGTCTCGTAGCAAAATATGTAACTTTATAATGTTTTAAGAGTCCCCTCCAAACGACAGGTCAAAAAAAAATTTTTAAGGGTCACTCCAAATTTTTGAAAAATTCCAAAATCGTCAAAAATCGTTTTTTTTAAATTATTTTTCTCATTATTTCATTTTTTTTGTTTCTCGTGCTTTAATTCCATTCTTTGGTATGTCAATTTCAAGAAAAATCAAGTACGTTGATATTCATTATTCAAATTCAGAAGTAGCTCGAAAAGATATAAAGTACTTGTCTTGGATACTTTGAAAAATTTGGAGCGACCTTTAAATATTAAAATTTCGACTTGAGATTTTCAGGATCGTTATCATTTTTCTAGTAGAAAGAAATGAAATAATGAGAAAAATAATAAAAAAAAAATAAAAAAATCAATTTTTGACGATTTTGGAAATTTAAAAAAAAATTGAGTGACCCTTACAAATTTTTTTTTGATCTTCCCTTTGGAGGGCACTCTTAAAACATTATAAATTTAAATATTTCGATATGAGGCTCGGAAAAAAAAATTGTTTTTTTTGGGCCACCCTAATATATAGGTATATAAGAAATTATCTTAATTTTTTCGTCTTGTCTTCAATTATACGATATCCTTAGTTAAACCTATAACGTAATAGTATTAACCGGGTTTATTAAACTCTGACGTAATATATTCTTGTCTAGAAACGATAAGAACGCCCGCTATTTTTTCCTGAACCGATCAATCTAATGTTTTGGTCGGCGCAACGTGGGGGCGACGACACGCCGTACGCCGACCTTGTTCGCCGACCTTGCCGACAGTTCACCGACCCGCCGTATTTTCGGCCATTTTTCTCTAAGGAAAATTCTCTATACACCAGCGTCGATGAGCTGCGCACCCCTGCTTTATCAACGTTAAAATCCGGTCCAAGGGGCATTCAACGGCAGTCCGGGGGGTCAAAACGATTGGTTCTTGTTTGGCGGGCAACGTTCCTTCACACACCTACGCGATTTCTTCATGTTGATGCCTAAACGTCCGTTTCTAGAATAATCTATTTTTAATGAGACCGAAAGCGGAATGATTTATCTTTTTACATTTTTACTACTGACCCATTTCAATTGATGTTAAATTTCGGCTAGTTAAATCGTTTTATTATAAATAAAAAATATTATTATAATATATTATTATTATATTTTATTAAATTAAGTCTCTTTATAAGTGCCCAAAGAGTTACCGAGTATGTTGGATGACGTCAGAATGACGGAATCGTTATGGATATTGGAATCCATATTAATAAGTATAAGTTGAGTTTTTGGAGGGATCTTCGAATGTTACGTAGTAGTTTTTTTTCATAATCTTGTGTTATTTGGATCTATATTTTGTAATACAGGTGACGTTTTACGTAATACAGTTCGGTTATTATGCATAAATGTATAGGAAATACTATCACGGTACAGGAATTCTGAGATGCGACAAAAACTCCATCGAAAGTTCTAACAAGGGAGCCGCCATCTTGTTAGATCCCTGAAATTGTTACACGACAGTTGCTATATTATTACCTAGTCGACAATGGCAATAATAAGGAAGATTGATTGCCAAAAACAAAATTTTTAAAAAGTCTGTAATTCTGTCTTTATATGTTTTTTTTTCCAATTATTAGTATTTTGTAATCCTTTCCAAAATTTGTGTATTATATTATATATTCATCTATTTTTTTATTGTTTATCCATTTGTGTGTCAGGTGTGTATTTAATACAAGAAAATACTTAACTAATTTTAATAAAACTTTAACAAGGACTGATTATATTATCCCTTAATTGGTAAGTTATAAAAATTGTCAATATTACTTATAAAGATGGCAAAAAATACTATTCATTATTAACCGATCTTGTTAAAAAAGATACCTTTATACATTTATACAATTAATTAATTAATCAATAATAATATTAAAAAGGTGTAATTTTCTAACAAGTCCTTGCATTTTGACAAATTTTGATGAAATTATGGAAATTACAAGGCCTTCCCCAAATTAATAAGGTATAATACTTGAAAAATAAAAAAAATCACCACAGGTATTCAAGATATGATACTGATTAAGATACTAAATAGATTGTCAATAAAAATATCAGTAATTATATTTTGTTCGCGGTTTCACTCGCGTTAATGTAGATTCGTTCTATGCCTTGGGAACAGTACTTTTTTTACATAATTAATAGTCTTTAAAAATATCAGTAATAGTATTAAACATAAAATACTATATGAGTTTTTGGCGGGATTTTAGTCTATCATGTAGAGGATTTTATATTTTATTCATAATCTTGTGTTACTCGATTCTATATTGTGTAAAATTGGTGGTGTTTTATGTAATATAGGTGGTTTATTGTGTATAAGTGAAGTGAATGGAAAATAATACCACGGACCATGAATTCTGAGATGCCACAAAAATTCCCCGGGAAAGTTCTAATAAGGGAGCCACCGTCTTGTTGGAACATTAACATGAACTTAACATTGACATTGAAATAATTACTCGACGATTGGAATATTTATAAGTACTTGACAATGGCAGTAATAATCTGGAAGATTACATGCCAAAATTAAAGTAAAAAAAAAAAAATACTACATACAAGTGCGCGAGGAGCTGCGGGTGCAGATAATAAATATATTAATGGTTAACTTGATTTATTGATTTAACACAGACGTCACGGCACTCTGAATAAAAACCGCGTTGTGTTCTTTTTTACTTCTAGAACTTTCAGGTACAAATTATTTGTTTCGAAAAAATCGAGTTTATCATTTACTCTTGCTACAATTGTTGTTAATCCTTACAAGTATTCTTTGGCGTAAATTGTAATCTATATATAAATAGGCAGTACGGAACCGACTGAGTTCCTTAAGCGCTCGCCTTAGTAGTGCGGTGAAGCTGTTGAAAACTTGCTAGGCCGATAGCGTAGTCAGTTCAAGAAAAAAAAACGGTTAAGAACATCTCCCTTCTTTGTTTCTCAGCCGATTTTCTTCATTATTTTGTATCTTTTTATGAGCTTTAGTATTTATTATCAGTAAAAAAAATAGAAAATATTTTTTCTCTGTGATCGAAGTTTGACCAATGGACGAGATCTCCTGTTATTAGATTCTCATTTACTTAAAAGTTGCGTAAAAATTTCACGGACACTTTTTAATAAATAAATTTCATGTATATATTTTTTACTTTATCATACATTACTTGACCTAGTTCTAGATCTAGCGTTAACATACTAGCAAGAAGAGGGATGATGAAACACAGGGAATGTCCATTCCTTATCTCACGCGTCAGAACATACCAATATAGTTAGCTAATTAACATAGGTATACTAAATTCAATGTAAATTATTAATGACCGACGTTGAAGGAAAAATCTGCAACAAGAGTATTTGAAAAGTGATGTATCAACTGCAACTAATGTGACAATATATTGTTCCGAGCACTGATCCAAACTTCACGTTTCACTCAAAATTCAAATGTTTTTTAACAGTTCGACTGCAACGCCATAACCACGTGTTTCTTTTAGGAGGCCACGGATGCATTTTCACAATTGTAAAAAAAATTCAGCGCTCTTATCACCAATAACCACTGTGGTGGTGTCACAAGAGAAACCGTGGCCGGTCATAGATGGCCAACGCTGCAGTCAAAGTGTTAATGAAGACGGAAAATTTTTGAGAATCAAAATGTACAATGGGTTTGTTGGCTCAGGTTTATTTTACACAGACGATAGCCACCGATCTTGACTTGTAAAAAATAGGAAAACATGCACTTTCCATTTTAAAAATAGAGCGTGGAATCTACTCACTACGTAATGTGGAAAGGGGTAGAAATTGGTTTTTAGTGAAATCATATTGTTTCTTTAAGACAAACTTTATTAACATTGCTTACAATTAACAATTGATCGCCTCTTTTAATTATCATTTTCGAGCGGAGAAATAGCCAAATCTATAAAATTTACAATGAGATCATGATAACTAAAGTAAGATACGAAATGTTTGATTATTTTGCTCGCTCTGTCTCTTTCTATTCCCCCTCCCCAGGAGCGTTGAACGTTTAACGCAACAGTGCTTTTATACCCCCTCCATGGTAGCGTTAAACGTGTAACGCAACCTTGTTGGAAGTCGCATTAGAAGTTTCACTTTAAAAAAATGAAACCTCGATTTGTTTCCGCAAAAATAATCACGTATAATTATATAAATAAAACATTTCCTGACAAAACAAATATGGTTTCTGCTAAGATACGGTAATTAGCATCGAAGGATTGTGGTCTATGTGGTATATTGTGGTATATTTTCTCAGCATGCATAGAACGCAGAAGAAAGAACAAGATAGAGAGAGGGACGAACTTCTTAGCATTCCATGGATTCACCGTGCGGGTGCCGGGTCCATCGTGTGGCTGAGGGAGAAACTCAGAGCAGTTCCCAGGACTTGCAACCCAGGTGTAGGTTTACGAAGGCCCCTTTGAGATGCGCATCAACGCTCACCTTCACTGCTCGAGTTTCCCACCCTTTGGTAGGAACCTGTTAGTGCAACCTTTGATACTCGTTCTAAAATAGAACTTACTGCAGTTCTCGACAGGCCAAGGTCCTTCCAAGGCCAAGAAGTTGGACAAAAATATCAGTAAAAGCAAATTTTATTGTACTTTTTTAAAACTAACTGAAGAAGTCATCGATCTGTTTAATAAAAACATCTATCGAAATATAAAACATACATATGACAGCTCCAATACAAGTAGCTGACCGATGGTGTCAGACACTTTGTTACGTCCAAAAGCATAACAGAACGAAGTTCATCGTATTCTGGATTGTTGTCAAGGGAATCTTTAATTATTATTTTTTCGTCAGATCCATCTGGTGGCAATACAAACATTTCATTATGTTTGACGCAACGAGTTGCGTTAGTTTTTGCGAAACGGTTAGCGCAGTCTTGCATAAAACTAACCTTGACTCGCCGAGCGCTTTGGTAACCGCTCGTCACTTGAATCGAATCTAATACTTATGAAATATTTGATTTTCGTTTGTATATCACATTACCAAATAATGTGTTTTTAAGTTTATTGAAGACTATAAGTTGTAGTTTGAAAAACATACCGAAACCTTTACCTTGTTAACCGATAATCGATGGACAGGATTATTATTGTAGAGATAATCTCTGTATATAAATATTTACGTTACTGCACCACAGTTGATTATAATCAGAGTTAGATAAAAAACCAATCCATCGCCAGTGATCATTGTCATGACGACCTGCAAGCCACTAATCAAACGGAAATACACTGATAGATCCCGAAATACATCACACCAACCCCTGCGACTCCTAATGTACATTGGTCGACATCTGGTCAGACACATTTACCTTGATCTACAATATTGTAAACTTGTCTATAAATTAGATCATACTATTTCTATAGACACTGCCATTGCGTGATCCACATTCGTACCTGATGTCTGAAAAGAGCTATTTAATATACACACTACAACAAAATTCTGCAGAGATGTTGGAACAACAAAAACTAGTACTGTTAATGAAGCAGAAACCTGTCTCTAACGGCAGAAAACGTCCGTCTAATAAAGATGCTATTATATATCATAATTCTCCCGAGATGCTGGCACAACTAACACTAGTGTTACTAACATGCATCAGAAACCTGTCTCAAATACAGAAAACCTCTGACTAATAAAGAGGCTACAAGATAATTCTTCCGAAACGCTGGTACAACTAAAGTTAATGCTATTAGTATGCAGCAGAAACCTGTCTCTAACGGTAGAAAACGTCCGTTTAATAAAGACGCTATAACATATTTCTCCCGAAATGCTGGCACAACTAAAACTAGTGTTACCAACGTGCACCAGAATCATTTCTCTGATGAAAGAAAACTTCTATATAATAAAGATCCTACAAAATAAATCTCCGAGGACGCTGGTACAACTAAAGGTAATACCATTAAAATGCAACAGAAACCCGTTTCTGACGACAGAAAACCTGTCTAATAAAGATGCTACAATATAAGTCTTCCAAGACGCTTGTACAACTAAACCTAATTCTACTGATATTCAGCCGAATCCAGAGCCTGAAGATAGAAAACCTCTTGTGACGTCAGACCCGAGGGCATTGGCTCCAACATTGACATTACCTCTTTACATTAATTAATGAACGTCATGCGTTTACCCAAGTGCTGGTAAATCAAGCGTAACGACTTGCGAAATTATGGAAAATTTAAAGCATATATCTTATTGACTAAATATACAATACGGTATACACGAACCGTGGTTAATCGGTAACAATTCCCATTAATTTCGCGTAAATATTAACATTTGAATGATTCACAGTTATGTGTAAGACAAAAGTCCATGTTTCGGTCCCGCTTGGAGGAATAGTTTTATGTAACCGCGATGTCTAAGTTTACAAAATTCTTAAAATTGTAATGTAAATTTATAATCAAATCAAATCAAATCAAATCAAAAATACTTTATTCAGTTTAGGCCCTAATAAGGCGCTTATGAACGTCAAAACTACCACCGGTTCGGAAAACAACCCAGTCACCGAGAAGAACCGGCAAGAAACTCGATTGGGTACATCTTTTTAACATATATATATATATATTTCAAATACATTATACGTTACAATACCGTTTTTAGTGGATGCACAGAGAGGAGTCAATTCCAGACGTCACCATCGTTCACGTATTGATCCACTCTATAGTAGCCTTTCGACACTAAAACCCGCTTGACATGGTGCTTAAATTTACAGTCCGGCAAATCGGTAATATGTTTTGGGACTTTATTGTAAAACCTAACACTATTACCTAAGAAAGTATTACTGGTTTTGCTAAGTCTGAAACATGGGACGACCAGATTTATCATTTTTATCGTATATTTTATCAGATCTCATCTTAGTAGGAGGTAGAACCAAGCTGAAGCTATTAATGGTTTCAGCATGAATGGGTCGGCTCGCCCGAGGTAGTAGTACCCCAAGACTACGACCCGACCCACAGAATCACAGACATGAAGTAACAGTGCTTGCATTGTTGCGTTTCGTTCGGTCAGTGAGAGCGCCGGAAGACTACCTCCCTTCCCCCTCCCCCACTCCCTCCTCCCCAAGCACAGGCTGGCAACGCCCTTGCGACTCCCCTGGTGTTGCAAGTGTCTATGGACGGTGGTGATCACTTAACATCAGGTGACCCATCTATTCGTTTGCCTCCTATGATATAAAAAAAGGAAATGACGATGTGGACGAAGTATTTATGCATTCTAGATGCATATCTTTTCTCAGTTATAAAATCCTTACTCTAATTAAAATCGTTAGTAATATTATAAATGCGAAAAAAATAAAAAATAATAATACTACTTAACCGATCATTATAACATTGTATATATAGAAAAGAGCATCTAAAAGAGTACTTTTCATCTAGAAAAGGAATGCTGTTTCCAAGTAATACGTCACATCTTCATTAACCCAAGCAATGTCGCTAACAAAAACTAGTTATAAATACGACCGTGAGAGTTTCATTTAGCAGTCATCGTCATGACGGTCTGCATACACGTTGTCAAAGGTATATAAAAGGGCAAATAACACAAGCGAAACCGCAGACAAAAGCCAGTATTATATAAGACTGAAATAATTTGTATTTAAACCCTATGATATCGCTTATGAACATAATAACTTTATTATATAGTTTGGAAAACAACACACTCATCTAGAAGAACCAGCAACAAAATGATCGGGTTTATCTTTCTGCCGCATGGTATTTTTTTTTTCATTAAAACAATACAAGTATTGTTCACGGTAATTTATTATTGTTATTTATATCACTAGTCCACAAAGGGGTAATTTACCATACGTCAATAACGTTTACGTAATGACATATCTACACATATATCTATACATATAATTAGAATTGAAATCTAATGTGTGTGAAGTTTTATAATAGGTTTTTTTTTATATTATAAGGGGTAAACGAAAGGGCAGGTCACCTGATGGTAAGTGATCACCGCCGTCCATAGACACTAGCAACACCAGGGGAGTCGCAAGTGCGTTGCCAGCCTGTGTTTGGGGAACGGGAAAGAGGACGGGGAGGTAGGTATCCGGCGCTCTCACTAACCGAACGAAATGCATCAATGCAAGCACTGTTACTTCACGTCGGTTTTCTGTGAGATATGTAGGTAAATCTGTAGGTTTTAGCTGTATAAATGTTCAAACAAACAAAGAGACAGACAGATGTTTCCAAAAAATGATTGAAACGTATTTTATTATTTATTTCTAGACACCTGCACCAATTTTTCTACAGATTTTTTGCTCTTGGTTGTAGATCCACGCTGAAGCTATTACTGCTTTCAGCATGAATAGGTCGGCTCGCTCGGGGTAGTACCACCCTCTCACGGAAAACCGACGTGAAGTAACAGTGCTTGCATTGTTGCGTTTCGTTCGGTCAGTGAGAGCGCCGGAGGTCCAACTTCTTTCCCCTTCCTACTCTCTTTTCCCCTTCCCTTCTTCTCTCCCCCAACACAGGCTGGCAACGCACTTGGGACTCCCCTGGCGTTACTAGTGTCTATGGACGGTGGTGATCACTTAACATCAGGTGTCCGTTTGCCTGCTATGATATAAAAGAAAAAACTACAAATAAAGGCTTAAAATAAAATGTTGCAGTTTTTGGCGGGATTTTGGTCTGTCATATAGTGAATTTTATATTTTATCCATAATCTTGTGTTATTTGATTCTATATTTTGTAAAATTGGTGGTGTTTTACGTAATACAGTTCAGCTATTTTGCATGAGTGAAGTGAATGGAAAATAATACCACGGCCCATCAATCCTGAGATGCCACAAAAACGCCCTGTAAAGTTCTAACAAGAAAGCCACCATCTTGTTGGAACGCTGAGATTATTCACGCGACACTTATCGTGTAAAATATGTTGTAATCTCCATTGAAACGAAACATTGACACTAGCAAGTGCTTCTGCGGAGCGAAAACAAGAAAAAGAAGAAAATAAAATGTTCACGACCGAGGCAGCTGAATCAAAATCAGGTGATGAATTAACACTCAACTACGTCAGCCTGTTCACGTAATATGCTATCAAGTCTTCCACGAACAAAGGTCAGGTACCTCGTGCCGTAATCGCACGATAAGGGTTCAATGACAGGACGATTTGATATATAATATTTTTAGCTAACATTTTAAACAGATTAGCTACGAAATCGACCGCTGATGCGGTTAGCGGTCAATACGTTTGATTAAAACCGAGGTCAACGATTCGATTCTCGTTGGAGTATTTTGAATAATACTCAATTTAAATATCATTCGTCTAGCCGGATTGTTTAGGCCAGTATTTAATAAACTCGTCAACCCATCCCTTTTAATGGTGGTAGAGCCACGTTGAAACGATTACTGGTTTTAGCATGAATGGGTCGGCTCGCCCGGGGTAGTACCACCCCTCTCACAGAAAACCGACGTGAAGTAACAGTGCTTGCATTGTTGCGTTTCGTTCGGTCAGTGAGAGCGCTGGAGGCCCACCTCCCCTCCCCTCTCCTCTCTCCTCTCCCTCCCCTAACCCTTCCCCCCGAAAGGTGGCAACACACTTGCGACATCTCTGGTGTTGTTAGTGTTTATGGACGGTGGTGATCACTTAACATCAGGTGGTTCGTTTGTCACCTATGACATAAAATATATATATATATATATATATATATTAAAAAAAATTAAATACTGGCCTAAACAATCCGGCTAGACGAATGATATTTAAATTGAGTATTATTCAAAATACTCCAACGAGAATCGAATCGTTGACCTCGGTTTTAATCAAACGTATTGACCGCTAACCGCATCAGCGGTCGATTTCGTAGCTAATCTGTTTAAAATGTTAGCTAAAAATATTATATATCAAATCGTCCTGTCATTGAACCCTTATCGTGCGATTACGGCACGAGGTACCTGACCTTTGTTCGTGGAAGACTTGATAGCATATTACGTGAACAGGCTGACGTAGTTGAGTGTTAATTCATCACCTGATTTTGATTCAGCTGCCTCGGTCGTGAACATTTTATTTTCTTCTTTTTCTTGTTTTCGCTCCGCAGAAGCACTTGCTAGTGTCAATGTTTCGTTTCAATGGAGATTACAACATATTTTACACGATAAGTGTCGCGTGAATAATCTCAGCGTTCCAACAAGATGGTGGCTTTCTTGTTAGAACTTTACAGGGCGTTTTTGTGGCATCTCAGGATTGATGGGCCGTGGTATTATTTTCCATTCACTTCACTCATGCAAAATAGCTGAACTGTATTACGTAAAACACCACCAATTTTACAAAATATAGAATCAAATAACACAAGATTATGGATAAAATATAAAATTCACTATATGACAGACCAAAATCCCGCCAAAAACTGCAACATTTTATTTTAAGCCTTTATTTGTAGTTTTTTCTTTTATATCATAGCAGGCAAACGGACACCTGATGTTAAGTGATCACCACCGTCCATAGACACTAGTAACGCCAGGGGAGTCGCAAGTGCGTTGCCAGCCTGTGTTTGGGGAACGGGAAAGAGGACGGGGAGGTAGGTATCCGGCGCTCTCACTAACCGAACGAAATGCATCAATGCAAGCACTGTTACTTCACGTCGGTTTTCTGTGAGATATGTAGGTAAATCTGTAGGTTTTAGCTGTATAAATGTTCAAACAAACAAAGAGACAGACAGATGTTTCCAAAAAATGATTGAAACGTATTTTATTATTTATTTCTAGACACCTGCACCAATTTTTCTACAGATTTTTTGCTCTTGGTTGTAGATCCACGCTGAAGCTATTACTGCTTTCAGCATGAATAGGTCGGCTCGCTCGGGGTAGTACCACCCTCTCACGGAAAACCGACGTGAAGTAACAGTGCTTGCATTGTTGCGTTTCGTTCGGTCAGTGAGAGCGCCGGAGGTCCAACTTCTTTCCCCTTCCTACTCTCTTTTCCCCTTCCCTTCTTCTCTCCCCCAACACAGGCTGGCAACGCACTTGCGACTCCCCTGGCGTTACTAGTGTCTATGGACGGTGGTGATCACTTAACATCAGGTGTCCGTTTGCCTGCTATGATATAAAAGAAAAAACTACAAATAAAGGCTTAAAATAAAATGTTGCAGTTTTTGGCGGGATTTTGGTCTGTCATATAGTGAATTTTATATTTTATCCATAATCTTGTGTTATTTGATTCTATATTTTGTAAAATTGGTGGTGTTTTACGTAATACAGTTCAGCTATTTTGCATGAGTGAAGTGAATGGAAAATAATACCACGGCCCATCAATCCTGAGATGCCACAAAAACGCCCTGTAAAGTTCTAACAAGAAAGCCACCATCTTGTTGGAACGCTGAGACTATTCACGCGACACTTATCGTGTAAAATATGTTGTAATCTCCATTGAAACGAAACATTGACACTAGCAAGTGCTTCTGCGGAGCGAAAACAAGAAAAAGAAGAAAATAAAATGTTCACGACCGAGGCAGCTGAATCAAAATCAGGTGATGAATTAACACTCAACTACGTCAGCCTGTTCACGTAATATGCTATCAAGTCTTCCACGAACAAAGGTCAGGTACCTCGTGCCGTAATCGCACGATAAGGGTTCAATGACAGGACGATTTGATATATAATATTTTTAGCTAACATTTTAAACAGATTAGCTACGAAATCGACCGCTGATGCGGTTAGCGGTCAATACGTTTGATTAAAACCGAGGTCAACGATTCGATTCTCGTTGGAGTATTTTGAATAATACTCAATTTAAATATCATTCGTCTAGCCGGATTGTTTAGGCCAGTATTTAATAAACTCGTCAACCCATCCCTTTTAATGGTGGTAGAGCCACGTTGAAACGATTACTGGTTTTAGCATGAATGGGTCGGCTCGCCCGGGGTAGTACCACCCCTCTCACAGAAAACCGACGTGAAGTAACAGTGCTTGCATTGTTGCGTTTCGTTCGGTCAGTGAGAGCGCTGGAGGCCCACCTCCCCTCCCCTCTCCTCTCTCCTCTCCCTCCCCTAACCCTTCCCCCCGAAAGGTGGCAACACACTTGCGACATCTCTGGTGTTGTTAGTGTTTATGGACGGTGGTGATCACTTAACATCAGGTGGTTCGTTTGTCACCTATGACATAAAATATATATATATATATATATATATATTAAAAAAAACAAACTTTTTTAACTTGAGCTTTCCTTTGGTTCATATCAGCATTACATAGTATAAAACAAAGTCCCCAATCGTGTCTGTCTGTCTGTCTGTTCGCGATAAACTCAAAAAGTACTGAACGGATTTTTATGCGGTTTTCACCAGTGGATAAAGTGATTAATGAGGAACGTTTTGGTGTGTAATTAGACAAGTATTGTTTTATAATCAGGGCGGGACAACGTCTGCAGGGCCCGCTAGTATTTTTATAGAAATAATATTTTAAAAAATCTCATAGATCACTTTCAAAATTCAGCTGGTTTCGGTGGACCCTCTGCAGCCTACATACATTTCTATCATATTCCCAAAACTTGTCAACAAATGTGAAAACAAGATCTAACTATGAAAATTTCCGTTGCGTAATGAATGTGAAATATACATGTTACAACATTCGCTGAGCTTCTTAAAATATTATCTGCCTACATTGATAGGTGAAGTCAAGCCAACATTTTAGTTCTTCACTATCGAAAGCAGATCGATTTTCGTGAACCCCGCTTACGAATTGTGAGCCCCCATTTTTTGTCACGCCAACGTAGGCCCCCATTGAGTCTCCCGTGGATCCCTAGGGGTCCATCGGAACCACTTGGGAACTAAGATGAGTTGCCATTGCATTTGATTACATGTTCGTACCGTAAAGACAAGATTTGATCTCATTTTCTTCCCTAGTATACCCATGTAAAGCCGGGGGTTCAGGGGTTCACCTGAACCACTTGGGAACTAAGTTGAGTTGTCAATTCATTTGATTACATGTTCGTACCGTAAAGACAAGAAGGTTCAGTACTTCCTGAGATTACCCCCTACAACTTCACAAACTTTATCTCTTTATAATATTATATTATTATAACTTCATATCAACATATTATAGTCATTAAGCTTTATATTTTAACTAACAGTACATTAATATTGTAGTCTAATTATAGTAAAATCGAATAAAAACTTTTTTCATGAAAAAACACTTGCCTATGTCGTACCTTCTTTTTTTTTATATATATATTTTTTTTATTGTAGCACGGCAAAATGACTGCTTTATACCTGATGGTAAGCACAGTACAATCCAAAAACAATGGTGACCACCGAGTGACACACTATCCATCGCCGGTCGCCGCTGTCATGCCGGCCTGCGAAAGCTTCTTGTACCTACTTGTCTATTCTTCTACATATATAGACTAACTTTTGCTCGAAACTTGACCCACGCTAATGTAATTTAGACCTACACATCGAAAATGGTAATTTTTTTCTAGATAATAAGTAAGTACCCTTTGTCCTTTTCAGTTCCCTTGATAATATGTATGCAAATTTGATAATAATCTGTTGAGTAGTTAATGCCTAACAAACTGACATTCGCATTTATAATATTAGCTAAGATATATTGCTACATATGTGACATAAAGAGAGGAGACGCATAAATGCTTGAACTCTGTATTTCAGCAATTCCCAAAAATTATCTAGTTTTTTTTTGCAAATAATAGAAGATTACAAAATAAAGATCCTGTATCAAAATACTACATATAGGAATATATTTAATAGAGACGTTACCTACGGCACGTTTTATTCTTTACTCAAAGATTTATTTAGGATATCGACATGACGTCAGTGAGTTCAAGTCCTCAGCAATTCTTACTAATCGTCTGTCATTCTCCAATGTCACGATCCAACGAAAATATGGCGCAGTTACGTATTGCGTTTTGTCGAAATGACGTTATGAAATACCCTTTGTCAAGTGTAAAACAACAATATTAAATGACCTCATGAGTTTTTAAAATCGCAATAATTAAAATAACACATAAAACATAGTTGTTAACGTATGTTTATAATTAGCTATTGGCATATCTACATGACATAAAAACTAACAGAATACAAACTCCTTGGAATATGAATATGAAATAAAAACTCCACGGAAGAGTTTTTGGCGGGATTTTCCGTCATGTAGTGGATTATATATTTTAGTCATAATCTTGTGTTATTTCACTCTATATTTTGTAAAATTGGTGGTGTAACAGTTTAGCTGAGATGCTTCAAAAACTCCCTGGAAAGGTCTAACAAGGGAGCCACCATCTTGTTGGAACATTAAAATGATCACACGACACTTGTAATATTATTAACTACTCGACAATGGCAGTAATAATCTGGAATATTGGTTGCTAAAAATAAAGATAAAAAAAACTCTATAGAATTTTAAAATAAACAAATATGCATAAAGTATTTAAAACTTTACCGTTTAACTATCAAAAGGAATAATAATATTTACATTACATTTACATTGGATATTTAAAATGCGTAAAATTGTGCAATATCTATTTTGTACTGCCGAAAATTCGCCGGTCGACGACCTCCAATATTATTTACACGCACACTAATGCGCACGTCGCGACGCTTCTTTCTATATCTACACTATACTAGACGCACACAACTACACTTTATTTCTATACTCATGAGGCATTTTACATCAGTGTGCGTTCAGTTTTAAAATGGAATGTACTCAAATGAGGACAAATAGGATACATGTAACTTTTTAATTCACAGATTATAAATCGACGCTGTTATTGGTTTGTTTTTTTTTCATGACACTTCAATGTCGTGCACTGACACTGTGTTATAGTGGTTATCATGAAATTGAAATGTAATTTCTAAAAATATTACTACAGTTCGAAACAATTAAACAGTGTTAAAAAAGTACATTTTATTATTTTCTTTTGTAAAATATTATAACGCTCACAAAGTATGAGTTAGGAGAATGACATAATGCTCATATCAGTAAAGAATATTAAGATAAATACAGATAAATTAACGAGCGTATATAAGTCATTAAAGTGTATAATTTAAATAAAAATAATACCATATATAATTTTAAATAAAAAATATTGCAAAAATACATTTTCATTGAATATATCAGTGTTTTAATTATTTTAAAAATCGCATATCAGAAATTTTATCAATTTATACATACGTATAATGAGAATGTAAATATAAAGTGTCCGTCCTTTTTGGATTTTCGTGAAAAAATAGTATAGATTTCAATCATTTTTAGAAATGTCTGTCTGTCTATCTGTCTGTTTGTATGAACACGAATCACTGTTAAAGTACGAGGTTACAATGAAATCATAAAGCATATCCTCGGGAGTAACTTAATCTTTGTATCATTAAAATCGGTCCAATCTATCAAAAGTTATTGTAATTTTAATGGCGCCGCGACTTAAGTATGAGAGAAATGTAGATTGCTAAATGCATTTGCTTAAATGGAGTAAATAAGTTCAGATGACTTTATTAGTCATTATTTTGTACATCAGGTTCCACGTGGACGAAGTCGCGGGCACAGCTAGGGTTAAATAAAACATAAAATCTAGATGGTTCCAGATCAATAAAAATTATAACTTTGGAATTTATTCATGCATGAATAACTGAATGAATAGACTTATGGCATGTCTTATGTGGCTAATAATTCATACAAAGATGACTAAATCCGTAGATACATGTTTTTTTTAATGAAATAATATTATACGTTTTACTAGTACATGTCAATGATCTTCTCGCACATATTCACCACCTACAAGGGTTGGTATACCTTTCTGACTATTACAGTAACGTCATTGAGCGCAAAAAGCGCTGTAATTAACATTGGGCAAGCGCAAATTTTTCCAACAGTTCATAGACACCACGTATATATGTGTCACACTATACGTAAGGTTGTTCAACTCGTTACATTACAAGATGTTTGAACATCTCGGACCAATGAACTCGAATCAAAATAAAACGTTAGATAGGTATTTACGTAATGATGTATTGTCTTGCATGACACCTGCTATGTTATAATGCAAGCGCTGGATTGAATGAAAACATTAAACAAGTGTAAACTTTTAAAACGATTATTAAAAAATGGAACAATATCTGCTGATTTTGCCGCCATAATTTTTATTCTTTAATTTGATATGGAAAAGTCCAATATCACGACAATCATAAGTTTGTTTTATTTGTAATTATTGACATTTATATGTTTTAGTATAATCATTTATTTCTTATTAAAATAACTCACATAATTATTTTTATTTTATAATTAGTTTCTTTTTGTAATCGACGGCCATCTTGTTTTGACTTCCTACTAATGTTGCCAGGTATATCGTAAGCCAAATTCGAGGATTGAAGTTCAAAAATCGTTTTCGGTTTTTCGTTCAATTTACCAAAAATTTTGATTTTTTTTTATTTAAGCACGGCAAAATGACTCCACTGTGCCTGATAGTAAGCACAGTACAATCCAAAAACAATGGCGACCACCGAGTGACACACTGTCCATCGCCGGTCGCCGCTGTCATGCCGGCCTGCGAAAAGCTGGATATGCACAGGCTGATCCCGAAACGCGACCCACAGAAGCGAATCACTATGTCGGGTTTTTCGCCATATACATGGTGGTTGCGATCCAGTCAGACTGTAAAACCCTACCACCCCGCTTTCGCCATTGCCTCGTTCGTTGTTCAGCAGGGAACACCTCGTGCAGGTGAGGTTGGCTTGGATGTCTCAAGTCTTAGATGTTATTCGACATCCCTTACACTCCAAAATCATGATTTTTACTCATCGGTATTAATGTTATAATTGAATTATATAAAATATATTAAATTAAGCTTTATGCAAATTAAAAAAAAGTCATGTATTGTAATTCGATGTTTTTAACAATTTTAATTAAATTCCATTAAAAAAAACTTTAAAAAAATTACTATTCACCTTGTCACAAAAATCAGAGTTCTTTTATAAATCAAGACAGTTTGATATATACATTCTTAGCAGGTATTAAAGACACCCGAGAAGTTTAATAATTGATTATGCTTTTTGTGACATTGTAAATAGTAGTATTTATCTCTAGTAGTTCATTATATTAAAATACAATGGTTATATATGACTATAATGTATAAATAAGGCTAAAAACAATATTTTTGGGTTTGTCTAATTAAGTAAATGTACATGAAATAAACAATATTGTCTTTGGTTTGATTGTCATTCATTTAGCCTTGAGTTCGGGTCTTCTACCCGTAGACAAGGCCAATGGCCGTTTCGCCTTCACCTAGATGGTCCTCAACGTACGAGTTTAATCACCTTTGCAACTAATACAATCAATTTTTACACTTCATATCATTATTTACATATTTATTTCTGTTATTTTCTGTACCTGTTCAATATAAACAAAGTATTTCTAGCAATCCACATTGAATACAATATGTTGGCGCTAATGCCCTTGCTACCGTCAAAAAGTATTTGTACTGATATAAATATTGCACGCTAGCGTCTAATATGAACGACGTCATACCTTTATAACTATCACCATCAACGTTCAACGTCCTTTTTTATTGTAGCCTTTCAAAGCGACTGCACTGTGCCTGATATACAATCCAAAAACAATGGCGACCACGCCATCCCTCGCCGGTCGCTGCTGTTATGTAAACCTGCGTAAATGTATCTTCACGTTGTGCTTAAAGGACCCTATATTATAAGGAGGGAACAAACTGTCCGGAAGATTTTGCCTCACATATAGGAAGGAGGGTACACACCGGCCGGAAGATTGTTCAACAGTAATAGGAAGGAGGGAACACACTGTCCGGAAGACTGTTCCACAGATATATAAGGAGGGACCACACCGGCTGAAAAATTGTTCCATAGATATAGGAAGGAGGGAACACATCGGCCGGAAGATTGTTACACAGTTATAGGAAGGAGGGAACACACTGTCCTAAAGATTGTGCCACAGATATAGGAAGGAGGGAACACACTGACTGGAAGATTGTTCCATTGTGCTGTTCTGTATCTTGCTATTCCGCGAAAAATGTAAGGAACAGCTACCGTTACTACGACTAATTTTTGCTGTATTTTCCATCGAAAGGTGATTCAAAGATACATTCAAAGTCACCGTCGACCTACAAAACCCATAAGCATTTGAACACTCATATTATCCTAAAAAATAAATCCTTAATGGGATCCCAGCTCAAAGGGCGGGGAATATGTTCAACTCATATTCACTATGACAGAATGGGTGGAACAAAACAATAATTTTCCTGTTAAATCACTAAAAACTTGTCATTATTTTTAATTCGAAATGTCATTGCGGTTACTATTGTTGTTCCTCGTAAGTTGCAGTACCTTATTTGGAAATAGTAGTTTGCTTGAAACAGGGCAACTCCATTGTAAAAGTGTGGTTCATGTAATGTTTGAATAACGTTTACCTTATTTTGTGTAATCATTGTAAGGTTTTACATTATATAGTTCGATTATTAATAACAAGTGACATGAATTCTAAGTAATAAATAGAGACATTAATTTTATTAACACTAAAACTTCCTTACATTTTAGTGAGGAGAGCCACCCTCTTAAAAAAGTCGAAACAGTCATAAGGACTGTTGATAGAAGTGAAAATGCAAAACAATGAAATAACTCTGTTCTCTTTTGAATTTTTAAATAAATTATAGTGTGAATGATAATGTTTACATTTCAGAATTTGTTTATTAAAATTATAAAAATTAGTGTGGTTTTCATATCTATTGGCACTCGGAGCAATAATTTTTATAAAGTTTATTTATTATTCAAACGTAAGAAGAACTGCAGAATATCAATATTACATGTACACAGGCGTTTCTATGCAAGGGCAATGCGGTCGGTCATGCTTATTAGCAAGTCCTGACCCGAAATTATAAATTTATCTCCTGCCAAAAATACCGCTGAACGCGCATAAAGAAGCGTTCACTTTAAAAAAAACCATTTTCAAATCGTACCATTAATACACGACCCCATATCGCACTTGGCCGCTATTTTAATAATAAAACGATCCAACAAGTTAAGACTTAGCAAAAACAAAAGACCATGGTAATATTCAAAATATTAAATTCACAATGGTAATTTCAAATTTAATACAAATCATAATAATATAAAATGTGGTAAACAAACAGGCGGGGCACCTGATGGTAAGCGTTCACCGCCGTCCATAGCAACTAGCAACATCAGAAGAGTCGCAAGCATTGTTACTTCACGTCGGTTTTCTGTGAGATGGCGGTACTATCCCGAGCGAGCCGACCCATTCATGCTGAAATATAATAGGTAGCATGTTCAAATAATTACGTATTTTAAGAGGAAAATATTAAACAAAGTGTAGTTACTAGGATTTCACATTGTTTCTGGGAATATTATCGATCTGCATACTGTTTTAATTAAAGATTATAATGCATTTTTGTTTCCCGTCCACGAACAAATATTAAAGTATTTACCAGGTTTTTTAATAAAACTATTTTTGAGGAAACATAATTTCTTATCACATATTCTGGGAAAACACATTAACAAAATACTGGGGAAGTGTTTCCAGGATAATCGTTAGTATATACGTAAAATATATACGACGTTATCCCTTTAAATGTAAAAGGTCTGGTGTACAAGTGTATCATCCAACCGGTCTTGTTCTATAGCAGCGAAACGTGGCCGGTCCTAGCGAGACATGTCCAGCAGCTACACGTCACTGAGATGAAGATGCTACGATGGATGCGTGCGATTAGATCGCATTCAAAACGAACACATCCGTGGTAGCCTTGGCGTCCGTGACGTCGCAGACAAGCTGCAGGAGAGTCGACTCCGCTGGTACGGCCACATAAGTCGCAGGCTTCCAGACTACGTCGGAAATATATGCCTCAACGTAACTGAACAAGGCCTAAGGTCCCGTGGCAGGCCCAAGAAACGATGGTTGGACGTGGTAAAGGCAGACTTAAAGGAAAATAACCTCACACAGAAGGATGCCGAAGATCGGGCAAAGTGGAGGAAGTTTAATAAGAAAGCGGACCCTGGTACCAGCCCGGGAAAACGCTAGGAAGAAGAAGAAGAAGATTACTTTAAATGAAATAATTACTTTTTTTTAATTCCACAAAATGGCAGCATTATAGAAATGTGTCAGCTGAGTGTAAGTTTGCCAGGACAACGATAATAATATTCAATGTTTAAAAAAGATATACTACCAAATATACACGCCTCACTAAACTTTTTGGCTTCTCTGACTATAAAATATCGCTAAGAGTTTAATACGAATCAAAATTACGTGCCAACTTCTAATACGAATCAAGCCTATAAAAGGCATAGCGAAAACGGAGCGTGGTTCATCGGCTGAGTGTCTTAAGCGCTCGCCTTAGTTGTCCGGTTAAGCTGTGGATACCTGTCAAGCCAATAGCATCGTCAGTTCGAATAAGAAAAGAAGGAGCGGGGATCAGTCTCGCGCGGATCGTCGGGCCGTTCACATCTCTACTTATATTCGTTACTATATACAATAGTGGATTACTGTATCGAATACCAAAGATTATGTCTACATAGGGCGACGCGTACATACTTTTATATCTGCCACCTCAACTTCGCCACAATATATAAGAATGTACTGAGAATATACTGTTAGCACTCTTTGTACTACTATTGACTTGCTATTGACTACAGCAGGATTGTTACTAATGACCTGTGAGGCCATTGGTCGAAAGTTATCGGCCGTTCGTGGCTTGACTGAAGCTATGAAAGGCGAGACGGTCGAATCATTGGGGACATTCTCGCTCAGACAGTTGAGCTATTCACGTATACGGAGCTGGTCTTCACTTGACCTGACATGTGACCTGGCCTGTCAAGGGCGTGACAAAAAGTGACCGTGGGTAATTTTCGTGTGGAGCGTCGGCCCATCCATATCGAGTGCGGTATACGAGTATAGCTGTGTTCAGTAGGATGTCGCTGAACCGGTTGATCGGAGTTAAAACGTTTGTAGGAACTCTATTCTCATGTTTACGTGCTAGTAACCTTTTTACTGGAACTCTCACTGCGCGTTATAAAATATATTAGAAAATTATAAATGGAACGACTTTAGGTTTGCATTGTCATGAGCTGCGAAATCTGTTTTTGGTAATTGATATTGTGAGTGTATCATTATTAAAGGTTTCCCTAAACGTTTTTATTGCTATTTTCAGACTGAAAATTGCTAACATTACCACCTTATTCCAAGTTTAATCTAAGACTGTGTGGCGTTACAATATTACTTTACGTATGTGTGCGTTATGGTGCCATTTGTTTTGTCAAAATATCTTGTAGGTAACATATCTACAGCTTTTTAGTTATAATATAATTGCTTATTTACCCTAAAAATGTCACGATGTTTTATACATATTATATAATGTGTATGTAAATCTAAATTAATATTTTGCGCATCTATATTGTGAGCAGTCAAAAAGTTTGGCGCGGAGTGTTTGTAACCTCACCGCTTTAGAACGGCTGCATCTATTTGGCCTATTCTTTCTAGTTGTAATTGTCAGAAACAAGGTTGGTATGAAACGTTGGAAATATCGCATGGAAAAGAGAAAAATTTAGGTTATAAAGGTTTTTTATTACTGTTACATCATTCTTATGAATATATGAATTGTTATGAATAATTAACGTCATCAATTCCAGTTTATTTAACAGTCGTAAACACCCTTAACTGACTAATCGATACCTTCGCATATATCATTGTCAAGGGTACAAACTAACCTACGGTACTTTAGGCATACATTCTGACAAAGATGTTTAGTCATCGTAATACTATTGGTAATATGAAAAAAACCGCACCTTTTTCCCGATAAAGGACTGTAAACAGGCTGACGGTGCGACTAATTTTACGAGGTCATATTTGCTTGTGTTATAATTTATGACTGTTCTCATCGAGTTGCAAAACTCATATCCTACTTTATATAATTTTGTTTGTGTGTTCATCTGTTTAAATCAAGTAGACTTTATTTTGGTTTAGTGTAAATAATTTAAGAGATTAGAATCCATGATATAGGTTGAGGGTGTAAGATCTACACACACAATATGTTCATATTCCAAGAATTTACACGAAACAATTTTTTTACACATTTATTATGTTTTAGGTACATAGGTTCTTTGTGGGAACATTATTTTTAGCTGTTTAGACTGCAAAAATCGACACAAAAACTAAACGAATTCTCCAGCAATTCATACAAAGCAATTTCTTTATACATTTATTATATGTACGGCTAAGGAAGGAAATTAGCTCCCAACGTGTTTTTTTTATATCATAGTAGGCAAACGGTCAGTTGGGTCACCTGATGTTAAGTGATCACCACCGTCCATAGACACTTGCAACACCAGGGGAGTCGCAAGTGCGTTGCCGACCTTTATTGGGGAAGAGGGGGAGTAACGCAACGGGAAAGGGGAGTGGAGATGGTCCTCCGGCGCTCTCAATGACCGAACGAAACGCAACATTGCAAGCACTGTTACTTCACGTCGGTTTTCTACGAGAGGGTGGTACTACCCCGGACGAGCCGACCCATTCATGCTGAAACCATTAATAGCTTCAGCGTAGCTCTGCCACCCCCCATCCACTTGGGAGTGTTGAAAAGAAGACTGAATACGCATTTCATGTTCTTTTACCATTCGCTGTGATCGATGCCAATCGTGAGTCTGTAAAACATAGAAAACGCATATTAATATAAGTACATACCTATGGAAGAGATCTTATAAAACACTAGCTGTGCCCGCGATTTGTAATTTTGTAAGATTTGTAAAAATGATTGAAATGTATTTTATTATTTATTTCAAGATACCTTCAACTAATTTTAAGATTTTAAGAAAAGCCATGATTTTTTTTAAATTCCTCTTCTTCTTACCTTTATCCCACCTAAGTAGGGTCGGCACACCGTGTTTTCCTTTTCCACTCTCATCTATCAGATGTCATCTCAGTATTTATACCTTTATAGCCTTTTATATATATATAACAATTATCACACAGCACATCTACACCTTTTTCGTCTTCCTTCACTCCTAATATAATTCTCATGGCTCTTTAATAAGAATTGAAATTTGGAAAGGTAAATTCTTAATTTCCGTAACATCTCTAGACATTGATTCTTAATTATTTATTTTGTAGGTGATAGAGCCATGCTGAAGACTGGTTTCAACATGGTCGATCGGCTCGCCCGGGGTAGTACTACTCTCTCACAGAAAACCGACGTGAAGTAACAGTGCTTGCATCGTTGCGTTTCGTTCGGTCAGTGAGAGCGCCGGAGGCACACCTCCCCTCCCCTTCCCCCTTCCCTTACTTCCCCTATCCCCCAATACAGGTTGGCAACGCACTTGCGACTTCCCTGGTGTTGCTAGTGTCTATAAACGATGGTGATCACATAACATCAGGAGACTCACCTGTTCGTTTGCCTCCTATGATATAGAAATTATCAGTTTAGTCTAGTAGAAGGCACGTGTATCATCTAGTATAAAAATATAGTTATAGTGTTATTGAATACTTTAGGAATACGAACAAAACCGCAAATCAACGTTAGTCTATTCCCGTTGGTATTACTAATTATTTGTCTAGATATTGCAAAGGTGACGTAGCGATAGCGCACACACAAACAATAAATAAAAACCCGATTACGAAAGTGAAGTAAACAAAATAATTCAATATAATTGTAGGTACATACGTGATTTGAAAGTCAAGTTTTTTTTTAGAATTCAACTATCAACGTGACTTCACAACTCTGAGGTTATTGACGGCATTGAAACGTATGACTTTATGGTTCTATATACATGTATTGTTTTTTTCTCTATTACTAAAATATAGTAGGCAAAGGTACCTTGTTTATACAGCCTAACGAATCTACCTATCAGATTTACTTTTACTTCGATCAACAATAACACATTTGTACCACGGGCTTAAAATCGGTAATTTTGTTCAAAATTTGATATTATTTGTTAGTTTAAAGCTTAAAATATAACGTATTCAACATGTATTTAGCGAAAGTAACATACTCCGGCCGTTAAATTGCTTTTTCGGGTATTATTTTTGCATCTTTTGAATACACTACGGCATGTGAAACATGCTTACATTGGCTGTGTTTCAAACAAACTAAAGAAAATAAAAGCTCACATTTCAAGTGAGCTGTTATTTACCGAGACGTATTTTTTGCGCCGACCCGATATCTAGTTATTATTGATCGAAGTTTACCCATTATAAAATCGATTAAATCATACATTCATTGACGAACGAATCCGCGGTTTTCGGTGTTATAACCAGTCATTTAAACCGCAGAATCACACAAGCGGCATTAAGCATACGTTTGATGGTGGTAGAGCCACGATGAAGCTATTACTGACTTCATCATGAATGAGTCGGCTCGGCCGGGATAGTACCACCCTCTCATAGAAAACCGACGTGAGGTAATCGTGCTTGCATTGTTGCGTTTCGTTCGGTCAGTGAGAGCGCCGGAGGCCCATCTCCCCTCCCCTCTCCTCTCTCCTCTCCCTCTCCCTCTCCCTCCTCTAACCCTTCCCCCAAAGGGTGGCAACGCACTTGCGACCCCTCTGGTGTTGTTAGTGTCCATTGACGGTGGTGATCACTTAACCTCAGGTGACCTGTTCGTTAGCCACCTATTATATAGTAAAAAAAAGTTTATAGTAAGTCCGTAATTGAATTCACTTTTCTAGGTTTTTAAAAAACAATTACATCACTATCTTATAACTTTGAATAAACACGTAACAACTTAAACGTAGATGAACTGGATATCAAGAGCATCTGCAGAATATACGTATAAGGTGCTTGGCGACAGATTTTCAGCTCGAATGCTATGGTTTCGTCAGGATATTCTCCTTCATAGACTCCGAGTCATTTGCTAGGATTCAAACCAATGTCAATCAACGAGTTGTAAGAACACGCTAACAACTGAACCATTCAAATCTCCACCCTTTTCAATCTGCAAATTCCTTCCCCAACGGTATCAAATGCTTTAATAAAAACAGTCCTTCACTATTTTGTTCGACATGCGGAACTATAGATGACGTTCACTATATTCTGACGAAATGTGTTAATAAAAAAATTAGTGCGTGTAACCGTCACACGCTATTGGAGTAAAACTTCTTTATATATAATAGTAGCTGATGGATGGCACTACAGACAATGAAGATTTAATTTAATTTGTTACTTACATTGAAACCAGATGACAGAACGGTCGCGCGTCCGTATATACATAATTAATTCTATTGTATGATTTTTGTTATTATTCAATTTAATATTTTTTATTAAATCTTTTTTTTTCAAAAGTTTTTGATTTATTAGTTTATAAACAATTTATTGACATAATCAAAAATATTTAAAAACGGATGGTCCAGAAACGTGACGTCATATTGCCGTAACGCACTTCCGTTGCATTGTCGTTCAGTTACCTCCTAGTCGTGTCTAAAGAAGTTTTACTTCAACAATAATATTAGAACAAATTTAATTTAAATAAACTGCATGTCAGCATGTTATTTTAGCAAAACCTTTCGAGTGAAGTTGCTAAAATGCTATGTGGAAGGAGCGAAAGATGATTCTATAAAAGAAGACGTGCGAAAGGCTTTAACGTTAATATAATTACTTAGATAGGTTACGATGTATGGGGCTGATATTACTAGAGTCAAAAGCCCCTAAATAATAATTTAAAAAAAGTTTAAACCTTATGGAAATACAGATCTTATTTTGGAGTTTTTGGCGGGATCTTGGAATACCATGTAGTGGTGTCTATATTTTATCTATAATCTTGTGTTATTTAGCTTTATATTGTATAATGTTGGTGGTGCTTTATGTAATATAGTTTAGTTATTATGCACAAGTGTAGTGGGTCGGAAATAATATCACGGAACATGGATTCTGTCTGAAAACTCCCAGGAAAGTTCTAACAAGATGGCCACCACATCTTGTTAGGTCACTGAAGTTATATCAAGAAACTTGTAATATCGATACTCACTTGACAATGGCAGTACCTAACAGTCTACTTGATGACTGGTTGCCAAAAATAAAATAGAAGAAGAATATCTAGTTTTGTATAAAACTGCGTATCTGACCGACTATTAGATACAATTACGAGATAAAGAGATTATCTATATTTCTTCCACTACGCCTACTATAAGGTGCAAAACTAGCCAAAACGAAAACATATTTGCCTATCATTGTGAACATATTTTTCTTTATTGTTGTGCAAAAATAAAAAGGTTAATAATCGACAATACGTTGCACGACATTGCACGAGTTCGTGCTCACAAAAAACCTGCAAAAAATTCGTAGAATTTAGCTATAGACGACGTCACTGCGCGCGTCTAAAATTAGCTAGGTTATTACGAAGGTCGCGTGCGCGGGCTTTGACACCTTACGCAATACATATTTATATTAGAAAATATGAACACCAGCTTTGGTTCCCGGTTTCGCTTGCATTAATATGTATTATTTGACCTATCCCTTGGTTAGTTGATTGAAGAAGCCGCTCGCATCGGAAGAGTCAACATCGATCTGAAGATGCTCCGTGACGGAGTGAAACACTACACGTGTGTGTTATCAATTGTGGTAATTATACATTAGTCTGTAACATATTTTAATTCATTATATTTACAGTTACATACCAACAGTGTCAACCGCCGTCAGGTTCAACCAAGGAACGCGTATATAATTTTTTTTTTTATATCACAGGAGGCAAACGAACAGATGGGTCACCTTAAGTGATCACCACCGTCCATAGACACTTGCAACACCAGAAGAGACGCAAGTGCGTTGCCAGCTTGTATTGGGAGGGGAGAGGAAGGGAAGAAGGAAGGGGAGGGTAGGAGGGCCACCGGCACTTTCACTGACCGAACGAAACGCAACAATGCAAGCACTGTTACTTCACGTCGGTTTTTTGTGAGAGGGTGGTAGTACCCCGGACGAGCCGACCCATTCATACTGAAACCAGTAATAGCTTCAGCGTGGCTCTACCAATACTCCAGTTGGTCTTAGCGTGAGCTATCTAACACTAAAAGAATTTTTCAAATAGTAGTACTTCCTGAGATTAGCGCGTTCAACCAGACAAACCCTCTAGCCTTATAATAATATTATAGATATTACGAAGACGGTCAATAAATGGTATATTTATGGTCAAATGCTATAAATAAATAAAGATTACTACGAACCAGGAATTCACGCATTACCGGAAAATTGTATTCATTATGACAACGTAATTTAATACAATGTAATTGCGTCAAACATGATGCAATTTGCAGGCAATCGGAAACGAAATAAATACCTCACGTATGCTATTTACATTAGTGTTCTTGGAAAATTAATCGATTTATTATTACGTTTTGAATTAGATATACATTCAGAATTGGATAATTAAATTTTTGACATTTTACGTTTTAAACATTACCCTTGATTCGTCTTACATAATTCGTACAAAGACCGATTTATTTATATTTTAGCTTATTTCGAGCCGTGCCAAAAATTTCATTTGCATTTTTTTTATTGCAAAATAGCTGGCACGGCGGACGTTGTCCGCCCTGATAATAAAAAATCCTTGCAGTTAGACATATGCTGTCGTTGACTTTTCTGTAGGTATAACAAGCTTTACAACTTTTCTCTAGAACAAAATTATACGAGTACTAGCGGACCTGGCGAACGTTGTCCTGCCTTGATAATAAAAAAAATCCTAAAAGTCAACAGCAACGCCGCCTACCGGCTCCAATTGTGAATCTAAACCATTCTCGGATCCACAGGAACACGCACACAAAGTTTATTAAAATCGGTCCAGCCGTTTAGGAGGAGTTCAGTGACATACATACGCACAGAAGAAATTTATATATAAAGATATCTCTCATTGTTAAAGCAGCGTTCATAAGAAACGTTTGCGCTCGACCGTATTTTCTCCGACTTACTTTGCAAATCCGACTACCTTAAAAGAAGTATTTGTATTTTTCGGATTAATATATAGCCTATGACACTCACAAATAACGTGGCTTTCTATTGGTAAAATTATTTTCAAAATCGGTTTAGTAGATCTAGAGATTACCCCCTACAACCTTACAAACTCACAAACTTTGCCTCTTTATAATATTATTATAGATTACTATAAATGCAATTCGATAAGATTAGCTTTTACCATGCGACTGAGCTAGCATATACCTCGCTGGTATAGGCATTCACAGTTCGGCCCTACTCGGCAACACATAGATCTTACCAGTTGCGAGTGGCCAACCCGTATTTTTCCCCATCCGTACTCCATGCAGCAACACACACATTCTAACACTTTATATAGTAGTTGCTCTGTTTTTAGTATTGTAGCGTACCTATATGTCTAATATCGTAGACGTCCTATAATTTTCTTAAATAATTTTTTTCTATAATATCCCATAACTATTGTTTACAATACTGATCGATAGCTTCAGATATTGTGGCATACAAAACAATACCTTAAGCTTCAGAATTAAAGATTATTTAAGGTTAACAAAATAAATTTTGGGGTGTAAGGGGTGTCGAATAACATCTAAGTCTTGAGACATCCAAGCCAACCTCGCCTGCACGTGGTGCATCCTGCTGATCGAAGCAATGGCGAAAGCGGGGTGGTAGGCTTTTATACCCTGACTGGGTCGCAACCACCATGTATATGGCGAAAAACCCGTCAAAGCCTGTGCATATCCAGCTTTTCGCAGGCCGGCATGACAGCGGCGACCGGCGATAGATAATGTGTCGCCATTGTTTTTGGATTGTACTATGCTTAGCATCAGGCTGAGTGCATTCACTATGCCGTGCTACAATAAAAAAACGTTCTTCTTTGGAAAGGGGAAGTTCAAATTATAGTCATGTCATGTTTATTAATAGATGACAATTTTCCATCTTGCGTACTATGACGACATGAGGAGACTTAACAATTGCGTGACCGTACACTACTTACTAACTGCGTCATAACATATTTTTAATATCGCTACATATTATAAAACAAAGTCCTTGCACGTCTGTCTATCTGTTCACGATAAACTCAAAAACTACCGTAAGGATTTTCATGCGGTTTTCACTAGTAGATAGAGTGATTAATGAGGAAACTTTAGGTATATATTTTGTCTAGATTTTTTTTATTATCATGGCGATAAATCGTCCGCCGTGCCCGCTGGTATCTATTAAAATAATTGTTATTTACTGATAATCACAATATATTATGTATTATTACATTTAATAATGAATTAAATCAAATTTTTATCGATCATAACACGTTTAATTTTTTTAAGATTTCTTGTTTTTATACACCGAGAATTAAGTTCAAATTTTGACGCTCATAAGGTTTTTAGTTTTTTTTTACGATCTTTATATTTATACTAGCTTTTATCCGCGACTTCGGTCCGCGTGGAATAGTTAGTTACTTTGGGTTAACGCTAACACGCCGCGGAAGATTTCAAAGGAAAAACTCCCGATTTTGAAACATTCTTCACTGGAGCTCTGCTCCTATTGGTCTTAGCGTAATTATATATAGTCTATAGCCTTCCTCGATAAATGAGCTATCTAACTCTGAAAGAATTTTTCATATCGGACCAGTAATTCCTGAGATTAGCGCGTGCAACAAATCAAACAAACCTTCCAGCTTTATAATATTAGTATAGACTAGCTATGGCAGAGTGTTCGTCCGCGAGAAACCTCATGTCACGTTTTTGTCGAATAACATCTAAGACTTGAGACGCCCAAGCCAACCTCACCTGCACGTGGTGAACCCTGCTGAATAACGAACGAGGCAATGGCGAAAGCGGGGTGGCAGGGTTTTACAGCCCGACTGGGAAAAAGCTCGTCATAGTGATTCGCTTCTGTGGGTCGCGTTTCGGGATCAGCCTGTGCATAACCAGCCTTTCGCAGGCCGGCATGACAGCGGCGACCGGCGATGGATAGTGAGTCACTCGGTGGTCGCCGTTGTTTTTGGATTGTACTGTGCTTACCACCAGGCACAGCGCTATCATTTTGACGTGCTGCAATAAAAAAAAATGTAAAAACCAGTGATTAATAAAGTCATCTGAATGTATTAAGTTCATTTACTTGTCTAATTATCTCTCTTACTTACGCCGCGTCGTCATTAAAATTACAATAACTTTTGATAGAGTGAACCGATTTTAATGAAATCAAGACTAAATGTTACTCGAGCACATGTTTTATGATTGTGTGGTATTATCGTGAAAGCAGTACTTTAGCAGGGATGCGTGTTCAAACAAACAGACAGACAGACAAGTCTAAAAATAATTTAAATGTATTTTATTACTTATTCCAAGACACCAGCAACAGTTATTTTCACAAAAATCCAAAAAGTACATAAACGTTAGATTTACATTTTTATGATTTTAGATTGTTTATTCCAGTAGAGCTCAGATAGTGTAGTTTTTGTTTATCATACAATGAAATCGGTTACTTATTTATTCGACGTACGAATAAACTTGATACCGCGAACATAGAGTATGACGTCACCGGCGAAAGTGTGACTAACGCCATGACGTCACAAGTCAATATCAGTTTATTGAACTGAGCGGATGATTCATCGTACAGTTGAGTTGCCATTTTCAAGTTTTGAAAAATTAAGTATTTAATATATAAATACCGAATCATAGTTAGTATAAGAGAGGTACATTTTTCACTACATAGGTTTTAACGTCTAACCACAATGTCACCTGGTGTTAAGTGATGATATACTCTATCTAATATGGCAAGTACACTAAATCTACAGGTGGATTAGCTATTAAATGCAACTGCCGGAACACACCTATAGATATTTGGTATGAGACTTTAAATTTAAGGCGGGATTAGAAAAAAAACACTTAGGAATAAAAAAAATTAAACTTTGATGAATTCATTCGGTCTTATTACAATAATAAACACGCGTTAACACGAGTCTTACTAAGCAGTGTCTAAAATTTTAAACCTAGTTGAACACATATTTATCATCGAACTCACGGAAGAAGTACTACATAAAATAGTGCCGGATAAAGATACCAAAAGAGCCGCTCCTGATGTTCATGACATACGTGGCAGAAATAGCAAAAAATAGAAAAAAATTGACAACGAAAACGGAAGATGCAAATCAATAAAAAAAAATGTTTTTATTGAAATGGCCATAAATAACTAAATAAAGTCTCGGAAAATGTCCGGGGGGAAACGAGGACTTAGAAAAACATGTTTAAAATACTTTATTACAAACTCGTGTCCAAATGGTCTGTAGCTAAACATCTCGTTTTTTATGTAACAAGCAGACAGATATTTTGCAAACAATTTTAAATTTATAAGTCATATTTTTGTTGAGATCTGCATTATGAAAATCTACTTATTTTAAGTTAAATTGGTTTTAATAAATGCCTGGCTACTTACTACCATAAATATGGAAATCTAACGATAAATAAATATCAGAGTCAATTTGAATCCGAGCCGAACCTGAGGAGATGGTTCGGGGGAGCCATCTCCTCATTGCACAGGTGAGGCTGACGAGGGGAGACGACTGGTTGTGTACCCAGTAGTCTCTCTATAGTAGGACGAAGCCTGGCGTTCACTCGCTAGGCTGCCGCAGGGGCGGTTTCTCAGGTAGACAGCAAGTTCGATCCCTGGCCGCTCCTACCATGCGGCGGACGGTACACCGTGGGATTTTAGCCCGTGCGAGTCGGACATAACCGACTCTCTCCCTCAAGAGGGTGGCGTATCCATAAAGGATTTCCCAACGTAAATTAAAAAAAAAAGGGTAAATTTGAATAATTTCGTAACATGTTGGTTGTTTCAAGTTTGATATTGGTTTATTTCATGCCCAGTCCTTAACATCATTTGAGATTGCGGTTAAATATAATTCAATGAGTAATAATTTCATAATAAATTAAAAATATTGCAAAGAAAACCAAAGTCCAGCGTCATATAGAACATAGGAGGCGTGGTGTGATTCGTGACGCAGTATGACGTCACACGGTTGTATTTCCCTAACATCAAAGTGAACCGAATCAACCTATGATTCATGTCTCGTGCCCTTGGAATGATTTATATTATAACTCATGTATTATAGTTATTGGGTTTTTCCCATAGTGGTAGTTCACTGGTCATGTACTGCTCTAAATTCGACCATATTAAGAGGTACAAAGATACCTTTTGTCGTGTTAATATGTGGGACGTACTAAAAGGTCTGTAAAGTCGGTTTACGGACGATAATTTTATGTAATAACATCATAAGAAAGCATTGATGAAAAATTGCATACTTTTATGAATTGAATTATTCTATATATAGATAGATACGTCTCAAGCCGAACGCTTAGGCCGATCGCACCTCTCTAACGCTTGTTCCATGCTCTCGCTTGCACGCTCGGCTCAGGCGGAACGTAACAATGAGCCATGCTTTTTCGAGCATACAGCCGGCGTTCATCGATCTATAAGACGTTATTTTTTTTTATTCATAGGAGGCAAACGAACAGTTAGGTCACCTGATGTTAAGTGATCACCACCGTTTATAGACACTTGCAACACTGGGGGAGTTGCAAGTACGTTGCCAGCCTGTGTTGGGGGGGAGGAAGGGAAGGGGAAAGTGGAAGGGGAGGTGGGTCTCCGGCGCTCTCACTGACCGAACGAAACGCAACAATGCAAGCACTGTTACTTCACGTCGGTGTTTCTGTGAGAGAGTGTTACCACCCCGGGCGAGCCGACCCATTCATGCTGAAACCAGTAATAGCTTCACCGTGGCTCTACCATCTAAAAAACCTTATCACATCGACGTACTGTAACTGGTTAACAATGAATTCAACGTCTATCAAAATATTCTCCCTTAGCTTTAATGCACTTCAATACAAATAAACTATTTTTGAAAACATTTATGTCACTCTTTGGAAATCGTTGACCGCGGAAATAATTCTTTATTTCTAAAAACAAGACGCGTATATAGAAGAGCTGTATACAGAAGTACCATTGATGTCTTTATTTGTTCCTTTTAAAAATTAATTCGTCTCTCTGGCCATGTGAGAACTGATATTGCCACAATGCAAGATGAAACTCGTTTTTGGTTATTTTTTCAAAGTTCGTCAGTGACCTTAGGCAATGAAATGAGTATGTAACAATTGATATTTACTGAACGATCATCCTCCACAGCGACAGTAACCACATATCCAGGTTTATTTTAAAAAAGTAGCAACCATTCGCTTAGTAGCCGACCGCACACTCGTCACTTTGGTTTTGGCTCACTCGGAAAAACCTAAAGTCGATTGCTGCTTTGTTTTGGGGTCGTAGCTGTGAATCCATGTTTTGTCACCTTTTATCGAAACCAAATGCGACGTCCCTTTATTGGATCTGGTAAGCGAGGTGTGAGAGAGAAAACTCTATCTCTTAATACAATGGAATATTTTATTGAAATCAACTGTATGTTGTATAAATAATAGAATTTTCTCAAATGAAAACCTTTAGGCGCGTTGACAGGTATTTTTTGGCTATAGATAAATTGGTATTGGATTGGTAGGAGGTAGAGTTACGCTGAAGCTATTAATAGTTTCAGCATGAATGGGTCGGCTCGCCCGGGGCAGTGCCACCTTCTCACAGAAAACCGGTGTGAAGTAACAGTGCTTGTATTGTTGCGTTTCGTTCGGTCAGAGAGAACGCCGGGGACCACCGCCTCTCCCCCAAGACAGTTTGGCAACGCACTTGTGACTCCCCTGGTGTTGCAATTGTCTATGGATGGCGGTAATCACTTGACCGACGAGTCCGTTTGCCTCCTATGATAGAAAAAAAATCGCGTTAATAAATGCTAGTAAGCCGGACCGACTGTACTGCGCCTGCGCGGGTTATGTCAGACTTAGGACACGTAGTATAGAATTTGTGCAACCCATCATATGGTTTATGAATTCATGAACTGTATAAAAAGTTTTTAATACCCTGCCAATAGATGTGAAAACCGGGCTAATTAATGGTAATAATATCAATTTACAAATTATAAAATTTTAAAGTTCAAATTATGATTCATTGAAAAATTCAAGAGTACACAGTCATCCCATTATATTGAGTATTCACTTCTGTCGACAGTATTTATGACTGCCTTAATTTTTTTAAATATGTGAGTTTAAAAACACTATACCAAATAGAAAACAATCATGACACCACAATAAACAGCGACATCTAGTGTCGCATAGCCGAAGCATTACAACTACATCTTGTTACAAATAAAATTATTCTAGAACACACAAGGTATTGCGACAAATAATGTAGTCCGTTTTTTGGGCCTCAGTTAAAATGTGAGTGACCCATCGGGGTTATAGTTTTTTAACACGCAATTGTTTTGTTAGAAGTGGTTGTATCTGATTCACGCTTATACCTAAGGATTCCAAAATGTCATGGTACGTCACGTGTCCGTCTGTTTTGGTCATACAACGTACGACATCGATGATTTCCTTGTTCAGAATTATGCAAGCCAGCGATAAATAATCTACTTGCCAACTTCATTGCCAGAAACACTTTGAAAATGTCAAACTACACATAAAATCGTGGTATATCGCTCTAAGAAAATTTTCACGAGTTCAATCCATCATGTTCATTGGAAATATTAGGTATAGAAAATGTAAAAAAAGAAGTGGTTAATGGATGAAATGAACTGCATTTTTAAATAACATTTTTTAAAACGGAGCGGAGCTATTTAAGATGTTGATGACAAATGAGGGTCGCGGCTCGTGGATGGATATGCTGTCGATAACAGTGGTTTCGAGTTGCTGCTAATACGAATGAAAAAAAAACTTAAAGTGCGAAGTGTTAAGTATTGTTAACGAAAAGGTGTGGAATGCTGTGGCGTCCTTCTGCGTGGAGGTCATCTCGCAGAAGGAGGCGGCGGGGAGGGCCCTCGAGGAAACTTGAGAGGTCTACTCCTTCAGGGGAGGGGCTGGCAGGAAGGGGGATGGGCCCATCTCCTCATTGCACAGGTTCCTTGACTGCCTCAACTTTTTGTCAAACTCTAAATGCTATCTATATCTTCTAAACATATAATAAGAATGTAAATCTAGCGTGACGGTGTGCGCGAGCATCGTAAAAATTTACTCTCATCATTTTTCCCTAACGCGCCAAAAGAAGTATAACTTCAAAAACTATCATAACGTCAATAGAAAGCCGATCAATTAAAAATATTAGGGAAAAGCACATTTACCTTATGGGTTTATCCTCCAATATACAAATAGATGAAACATCCTGCCACAAAAACCCAGTAACCGTGGAATACCCATCGACAGGTTTGTAGAGAAATTTATAGCCAGATGTTGTTGAATATGGGAATTGCGTTTGGCTGTACCATGACCACAAGACACCCGCCATTGTGACTCACCTAGTCTCTTCTGGGATAAAACAGTTTTTATTATTTAAGTCCTTACATTCCAAAATGAGCTAAATCCAATTTTTATATAACATGTTTAATTTTTTTTTAATTTCCAGCTTTTTAATTGGCAGCGGAACCTCTAAAGTGGAAAAACCCAGGATTTTCAAAACATTTTTCATAGGTGCTCCGTTCCTGTTGGTCTTAGCGTGATGATATATAGCCTATAACCATCCTCGATAAATGAGCTATATAACACTGAACGAATTTATCAAATCAGACCAATAGTTCCTGATATTACGTTTCCTGATTATATTCCTGATATAATATTATGAGTGTTTAAAATTGGTTTTAATCTAAAATTTGATGGTGGTAGAGCCACGCTGCAACTATTACTGGTTTCAGCATGAATGGGTCGGCTCGCGCGGGGTAGTACCACCCTCTCATAGAAAACTGACGTGAAGTAACAGTGCTTGCATTGTTGCGTTTCGTTCGGTCAGTGAGAGCGCTGGAGGCCCACCTCCCCTCCCCTCTCCTCTCTCCTCTCCCTCTCCCTCTAGAGAGACTCTAACCTAACCCTTCCCCTCAAAGGGTGGCTACGCACTTGCGACTCCTCTGGTGTTGTTAGTGCCCATGGACGGTGGTGATCACTTAACATCAGGTGACCCACGTGTTCGTTTGCCACCAATGACATTAAAAAAAAAAAATTGGATTTCGCTTATTTTTAAATGCAACGACACAATTGTGTTATTGTTTGTTTATATTATTAATCAAGAAGCACATGATGGGAACACGGTACTACAGTCACTGTTTCAATTTCTTGTTTTAGGTTCAGACATAGCAGGCTGGCGTTACTTACAGCCACGATCAAGCATGGGTTACCGATGCCTTAGCCCTCTTTCTTAAATCGTACTATGGTTATCAGGCCCTGTGACGTAACTTAACCATTCTGATCAATGCTATAGATTCGAGTTTGTTTGCTTGCTTGTTTGTTTCTTTTTTTTTAATAACATTTTACCTGGAAACCGCCAAGATGCCAATTTATCATCATTGCGACACGTCACAGCGCAAAGTGCCAATATAAAGAATTAGGGACTAGTCACCACCGTGGGATCGTGAGAATCACCTCATATATTGAATCCTAGTTTCGTGTCAATATTCGTTCAAACATCTCTTAACCCCTCGGCTTCCGAATTAAGCTTTAAATCTCAGAATAACGGATGATATATTTTTAAATTTTTTTCTATCCTGCATAAAATAATAAACTAATGGATGAGTTGTGAATTATATGATTTAGTAAAAAAAGTTCTTAGAAATGAGTACATATTAATATATTTTACATATAAATTGTAATTTTACATTACATCATTTGTTATTATTCACATTTTTCAAGTTTTGTAATTAATTCAGTATGTTTTTTAAACGTATGATGCCAAACTTTCTGTTAACCTGTTCTTCATAAGATCTACGTATGGAGCTGTGTGGACCTTCAACCATTAGGTATTAATAGGTTAAGTTTATTAGACTATTGTCTCACATGTCGAGTTAGAGACTTCTCTTAATTTTAGATTTAATATAAGTTAAACGTAATCTTGTAATATTAATAAAATTTTAGCCAATCCACATATGTTTAACCCAAATGTTTAAAACAATTGTCCACCCGTGCGAAGCCGGGACGGGCCGCTAGTGTAATATAAGCTGTTTGTGTATATTTTACTTGTCAGTATATTATGAAGTAATAGATTGATGTAGTGATATGAAGTTTGCTGAGAATTTATTCTAGAGCACTCCTCTTGTATTGAGACGCTAATGAGTATTCTTCTTTATTTAAGAACATTTAGTTAATATACTTTTTAGTTAACTTAATTAGTTGATTTTGTAGATTATAGTATATTTATTTTTATTTTTTACTGTTGCACGTCAAAATGACTGCACTGTGCCTGATGGTAAGCACAATAAAATACCAAATCAATGGCGACCACCGAGTGACACAGTATCCCTCGCCGGTCGCCGCTGTCATGCCGGCCTGCAAACAGCTTGATACGCACGGGCTGATCCCGAAACGCGACCCGCAGAAGCGAAACACTATGACGGTCCGGATCAAAGGGAGCTGTTTAAAACTAAACAAAATAGGAAAACAACGCAAATAAGTACCTGAGCGAGACAGGGGAAAAATAACATAAGACTAATTAAATAAACAAACAGAAGTCGGCCTCTTAGAGACCGAACTTCTCAGCCTCCGAGGTTTCATCTCGAGTATTTGTCCTCGTCTCGTAGACGATTACGACGCGTACGCTGCGAAGCGTCGCGTCGATTTCCCTCACTCCTCCAAGCCCGCTCCCTCGATCTATGCCAAGATCGAGGCAGATAATAATTTTGAAATCCCACCCGTTCACGATAGTGATGATAGCGATTCCAATTCTGGCTCCGATATGGAGCAAGACCTTCCTGCTCAGCAAGCCCCTCCTGCTGAGCAAGCCCCTCTTGCGGACGATGGCTTCACCACCGTCACGCACCGCAAACCGCGCAAGAAGCGCTCAAAGTCTTCGTCCGATCCAGAAGGCAGTTTGCCTTCCAAAAAGATCGTCAACGTCGATGGCGCGAAAGTGCCAAAGACGACACCAGCGCCCTCTAGACGTTAAGTGCCTCGGCGACCACTCCACTAGGGAGTGTTCTCGCACGAAAGACGCCTCCGACCCTCCGAGCTGTGTTCTGTGCCGCGGCGTGGGCCATACCGCGAATTATCGCGGATGTCCCCGCGCCCCGCGCACAAAGCGCCCTCGATACCCCAGGCAGGCGTCGCCGTCTAAGACGGCCGCTGCCCCCGCCCGTCCTCGACCTCCACCTCTCATGTCTCGAGACGCTTTCCCGAACCTGCCGGGCACGTCTCGTGCACCGGCAGCGTCCGTACCCGCGACTAGTGCGCCCCCCCGCCCCTACCGGGCCCCTCAGGCTCCGTGGGCTCCTAAACCCGCGTCCCAGCACACTCCCAAACCTCCGGCGGCTAATCCTTCACAGGATGACCCCGCATACTCCTTTTCCCTATCGAGTATTGACTACGCAGGTCAACTACTCATTTTCCACGAGATCTCGGAGATCTCGGCGTACGAAGAGTGCTCTCGTAATCCGCTACTAGGTGCCGTCACGGCAATCCATAGATTTCCAGCCATCGCGGCTACACTACAACGGCTCGCGCGCGCAGCTGTTCAAAATAAATAACTCATATAAGATAGAGTAAATCGCGTATTTACGTCTATCTTCCCCTAAAAATAACCGTCAAACAATAATAATAATTTTTGTTGTGTCTATTTTTAGACTTCGGTGCCGTCACCGTTAGTAAATTTAAATTCAATCTTATATAATGCGTGTTGCGCCCACGCTTTTGTAATCGATCCCTCTTAGCTCCCGCACACTTCGCGGTTCTCAATAATATCTCGAGCCTAGGTCGTCCCCGCGCGGAGCCCTCTTGATATTATTTTCGCGATACAGTGACTCACCTACATCACTTGAACACACATATGAGATTATCTCTCTCACACACGTGCACATATATACACATAGTGGGAGGGTTTTGTTTTTTTCCCTCATCGAACTGAATCGAATAGTTTTAGTTCGTTTCAATCCGATATACACGTATTCATTTGTGAATCATGCAATTTCGATTGTATGGTTCACAAATGTATATATGTATGAATAGCTTAGAATAGTTAGCTAAGACAGACGCATCTTTTTCCAGGTAACGGCCGTCCAATTGTGAATCTAAACCATTCTCGGACCCACTGAAACACGCACACAAAATTTAATCAAAATCGGTGCAGCCGTTTAGGAGGAGTTCAGTGACATACAAACGCACAGAAGAAATTTATATATAAAGACATATAAATTTTGTGCATGTTCCCGGTAGGTGGCGCTCCATTTGAAATTATTATCAATGCAGGACGACGTCCGCCGGGCCCGCTAGTATGTATATATATATATTTCAATTTACGTTAGTTAAAAGTTTCCATAATGCTCCGTTATTACGAATTGGAACAAGTAAATTATTGATATATCCTGTAACCTTCCGTTGTTGGAATATTGTTCATATATTTTCCTCGTTCTAATTATGTCATGGAATATTATGATTTGCAATATAATAATTCCATTAACGGAATAAGCCTGAATTACATGATATATTCAATGAAATAATTATTGATGATTTATGTTAGGTGGAATAATTTTAAAAAGTATTTTTTATAGTAGCACTAGCTATTGTCAGTAGCTTCGCTCGTTTTAATGTAGATATTATGTATTTATTCCCTAAAAAATACTACATTTTTACCTAGATGAATAGTACCCTGTTTTTTTTGCTCGTGTTGTCTACGCTATTGGCCTAGCAAGGCGTTAACAGCTTCATCGGACTACTAAGGCGACCGCTTAAGGCATTCTGCCGATTTTATTTTAGCAACTAGCTCAAGGGTGCACGTCACTCCTCGGCTTGGGCTGTTGCCTAGTTCATGCAATTCGCGACCTGATTGAGCTAACCCAAGCTGAGCTATATATTCATACTTATACGAGTTATTGATTTACTTATCTTATCTTACTTATCGATTTACCAAGCATACATAGCTTAATAACTCGTAAGTGTATTTCGTGTCGGATAATTGATACCCTGTGTCTTTTTCACAACTACACCACAAACAAAGAAACGAACGAACGAATTGTATTGGGCGCGTTCGTGAGATATAAAAAAACACTGTTAATATCAGCACCTCCAGATATCAGTATTTTATTAAATTATTAACTTTATTTATTTATTAGATATCTGGAGGTGCTGATATTAACAGTGTTTTTTTATATCTCACGAACGCGCCCAATACAATTCGTTCGTTCGTTTCTTTGTTTGTGGTGTAGTTGTGAAAAAGACACAGGGTATCAATTATCCGACACGAAATACACTTACGAGTTATTAAGCTATGTATGCTTGGTAAATCGATAAGTAAGATAAGATAAGTAAATCAATAACTCGTATAAGTATGAATATATAGCTCAGCTTGGGTTAGCTCAATCAGGTCGCGAATTGCATGAACTAGGCAACAGCCCAAGCCGAGGAGTGACGTGCACCCTTGAGCTAGTTGCTAAAATAAAATCGGCAGAATGCCTTAAGCGGTCGCCTTAGTAGTCCGATGAAGCTGTTAACGCCTTGCTAGGCCAATAGCGTAGACAACACGAGCAAAAAAAACAGGGTACTATTCATCTAGGTAAAAATGTAGTATTTTTTAGGGAATAAATACATAATATCTACATTAAAACGAGCGAAGCTACTGACAATAGCTAGTGCTACTATAAAAAATACTTTTTAAAATTATTCCACCTAACATAAATCATCAATAATTATTTCATTGAATATATCATGTAATTCAGGCTTATTCCGTTAATGGAATTATTATATTGCAAATCATAATATTCCATGACATAATTAGAACGAGGAAAATATATGAACAATATTCCAACAACGGAAGGTTACAGGATATATCAATAATTTACTTGTTCCAATTCGTAATAACGGAGCATTATGGAAACTTTTAACTAACGTAAATTGAAATATATATATATACATACTAGCGGGCCCGGCGGACGTCGTCCTGCATTGATAATAATTTCAAATGGAGCGCCACCTACCGGGAACATGCACAAAATTTATATGTCTTTATATATAAATTTCTTCTGTGCGTTTGTATGTCACTGAACTCCTCCTAAACGGCTGCACCGATTTTGATTAAATTTTGTGTGCGTGTTTCAGTGGGTCCGAGAATGGTTTAGATTCACAATTGGACGCAGTAGGTAGCGCTGCGGTTGACTTTTAGGTTTTTTTTTTATCAAGGCAGGACAAAGTCTGCCGAGCCCGTTAGTAAATATATATTTTTTTAAAATAACATATGATATAGTGCAATTTGTATGGTTATTACTTCGCTCTTAAAGTTAGTATATTACATGTCTCAATCAATCTATTATTTTTAATTGTAGCACGGCAAAATGACTGCACTATGCCTAATGGTCAGCATAGTACAATCTAAAAACAATGGCGACCACCGAGTGACACACTATTCATCGCCGGTCGCCGACGGCCTGCGAAAAGCTGGATATGCACAGGTTGATCCCGAAACGTGACCCGCAGAAGCGAATCACTATGACGGATTTTTTGCCATATACATACATGGTGGTTGCGACCCAGTCAGGCTGTAGAACCCTACCACCCCGCTTTCGCCATTGCCTCGTTCGTTATTCAGCAGGGAGTACCACGTGGGGGTTGCACACCAGGTAAGGTTGGCTTCGGTGTCTCAAGTCTTATGATGTTATTCGACACCCCTTACACCCCTTAATATAATAGATAATACTAGCGGGCCCAGCAGACGCTGTGCTACCCTAAGAATTATAAAAAAATCATTTGGTAATCTAAATCATTCCTTAATCCAACAGAACACGCACAAAAATTCTATCAAAATCTATCCAGTTGTTTAGGACGAGTTGAGTGACATATACAGTACACAATGATTATGTATATGATTTTCTTTACTTAATCGTAGGGTCAAATAGAGTATTCACTTTTACTATCGTCAATTGATTGACTATTTGTAGCTGCGAGGTTCAATTCGTGTGGAACAGTGCAGCGGACAAAAATCTGTTATTCTTTAGCAGCACCCGGGGATAACGTGCAAGGTAATGAGAACTTATAGGTAAAAAGAAGATAATAAAAATTAGTTCCTTTGAAGTCCAATCATGTCAAAACTATTCTACGTATCGGCATAAGACTATAATACTAAATATAAATTTGAAGGTGGTAGAGCCACGCTGTAGCTATTACTAGTTTCAACATGAATGGGTCGGCTCGTCCGGAGTACTACCACCCTCTCACATAACACCGACGAGAAGTAACAGTGTTTGCATTGTTGCGTTTCGTTCGGTCAGTGAGAGTGCCGCAGGCCCACCTCCTTTCCCTTCCCCTTTCTCCCTTCCCTGCCTCTCCCCCATACACAGGCTGGCAACGCACTTGCGACTCCCTGGTGTTGCTTGCACATCAGGTGATATACTTGTTCGTTTGCTCCTTTTGAGATAAAAAAAAAACATTCTATGCAGAATTTTTCGTATATAGTTCTAGCGTACTTACTTTTTGAATTCGATTGACCCTTAGTATTTTTTAATGGCTCTCCGGGCGGGAATCAATTAGTTTTAATATAACAGATTACAGGCAATAAAAACGGTGTCTATATGGCGAGAGTTACTAAGCTGCTTTAAGCTTGATACTCTATGAGGCCCCAAACGTCAAAAAATGGATCACCCCTTTTTCTATGGACTGCTAAAAATTTTATACTTTTAGCCTTTGAGCACAATCTCTGCAGGTGGTAGATCCACGCTGAAGTTGTTACTGGTTTCAGCATGAATAGGTCGGTTTGCCCGGGGTAGTACCACCGTCTCACAGAAAATCGACGTGAAGTAACAGTGCTTGCATTGTTGCGTTTCGTTTGGTCAGTGAAAGCGCCGGATACCCACCTCATCTCCCCTTCCCCGTACTCCCCCTCCCCCACCCCCACTTCCCCAAACATAGGCTGGCAACGCACTTGCGACTCGCCTGGTGTTGCAAGTGTCTATGGACGGTGGTGATCACTGAACATCAAGTGACCCACCTGTTCGTTTGCCTCCTATAATATAAAAAAAATCTCTCTGGTCTTAAATGATGATTTGGTCTAGGATAGTAATCACTCCAAATCTATAGGAACTCGGTCTCAAGTGCAACTGCCGGGATATACCAACATGTCTTACCACTATAATGTTTTCCTTCACCAAAAGTTCCGACACGGCCCGAGCACGCTGTCTACTAAACCATTATTGCTTCATTCATCATTCCATTGAGTTCAATGACACTTAAAAAGAAATGTTTACCCGTATAAGGGAATGGTTCTCAAATACAACCGCAGGAATATATCAACATGTAATTACGAACAGATTATCAATTTGAGGGTTGTAGCTAGGCAGGCGGACTTTAAAAGTCCTACCATCATGCCATGTTGCTTTTCTTCACTGAACGCTCCGATTCACTTCGATGTAAGAATGAAGAATGAGTTCGATGACACTTAAAGAAGAAAATTTTCACCCGTGTAACAATAATAATTATCTAACGTTTTATTTTGTTAAATAATTTCTGCCGGCCGCATCCGTATCCGGTCAGAAAGTGCGCAAACAAAGTTTTCGCAGTTTCACCAAACAGGGGCGCGCGCATCGCATCACCAAGTGGGTGCGCTCGAGTACGCGAAAGTGCTACGCGTACTGAATCATAAGCGAGCGGAACTTGCACGCAGATTATTTAGGAATAAACGGGAATAAACACACGATACCGACTACTACATATATTTTTAACTAGCTGTTCCCGCTACATCGTCCCCGTGAAATAGTTACTCTGCGTTAACGCTAATACGAAACAAAAGCTCTCAAAAATAAATTAAGCACAATCGCGCGAAGTTATTCATTTTTAAAATTAATTAGAGTAATTCAAGTAACAACTTTTTATTAAAACATCAAGTGAATTCGATCTTTGCAAAAAGAAATCTAATTTTCCCTCCAATTTGTAACTGAATAAGATTGATTACAGTTTTTGGCGGGATATTGGGGTGTCATGTAGTGGATTTTACTCTTTGTACTACTTTGTACTTTGACTCTATATTGTGTGAAATTGGTGGTGTTTTATATAATATCGTTTGTTTATTGTGCATATGTGAAGCGAATGGAAAATAATACAACGGACCATGAATTCTGAGATGCCACAAAAGTCCATGGAAAGTTCTAACAAGATGGCAGCCATCTTGTTAGTTCATTGAAATTATATCAAGAAACATGTAATATCGATACTCACTTGACAATGGCAGTAATAGTCTACTAGAAGACTGGTTGCCACAAATGGAATGGAAGAAGAACTTGTATTACTATTAACTACTTGACAATGGCAGTAAAAATCTATAAGATTAGTTGCCAAAAATAAAGTAAAAAAAAAATCAATCTTTGAGCTTGATGGAGAAAGCGTCTGCTATCGGATCGTTGGATAATTTTTTCAAGCATGTTATTTCTAATCTTAAGACCTTTAACGGACTTTAAAATTACCACGACTCTCTAACTTGCATCTAAATCATTTTGAAATAACCACGACTCTCTAACTTGTATCTGAATGATGACTGACAAATCTTGGTGTGAGTAGTGAATCGTATCAAATTGCGATCACCCCTATCTCCCTTTATATTGCCAATTCCAAATGATCACTGTGCGAAATAAATAAAATTGAAAAAAGAAAGAAACAAACTTAATTCGTTTTACTTAACGTACCTATTTAACTATTGCTCTTTATTAAACGCATTAGGTTAAACCTTAGGATAATCCAACAGATAGGTAGATTTTTAGCTTATATTTAAGTAGTAAATTCCAAACAAATTAACTAAATTCATAATGAACAAGTTTTTCAAGGACTATTAGTTTCCTTAAAATCGGTTCACTCTATCAAAAGTTATTGTAATTGTAATGGCGACGCGACTTAAGTACGAGAGAAAAGTATATAAGTAAATGGACTTAATATATTCAAACGATTTTATTAGTAACTTTTTTTTACATTAGGTTCGAGGCGGACCGAGTCGCGGGCACAGCTAGTTGAAATATAAAACTCCTAGTTACGTGCACCTACACGCCGAAAGATGAGTAATAAAAGGTCATGAGCATTCATTGTAGAACATAGTGACTCTTTGGAAGATCAAAAATTAGAAATCTCACCAGCAATATTGTACCTTTTTACCCCTAACAATCAAATGTATCTACGTGTTTGCATTACGTTCCTCTTTAGATAAAGTAAATATATCTTCCTCTCTCTCTCTTTTTATCTGTCACGACACCTAACCTACTGTACATAGAATCTGCACATACACAATACTTAAAAATAAAATTAAATAATCATCTCTATCACTTATTTTATCATAACTATATTCTACTTGTATTAAAACTTTTTCACACTCCATTGTATTGAAGAAAAATATAAATATGAAACAAAAATGAACAGCGTCGACGCGGCAAATGTCACTTGCCTGTAACTTTTCGTCTAGCAAAGGTATCGACAGCAAATTCAATAAGCCAGTTTTTTATATATCTTTATGTTCTTCCACATAGTGTGCGGGCTACCTGGCTGCCGGTAAACGTTGCGTTTATTTGTACATATCGCACCTTTACACACAAAAATATTGATTTTTAAGTAATTTTAGCATGTTTTTTGTCCCTAAATTTGATATGCTATTAAAACATGGTTTATTATTGCCAGACATTTTTGTTATTGATAATAATGTGCCTAATACTATTTTTCGTAAATAAAAATAAAAATAATTTCAAACCATGTTGTGATAGCCGTAATTTAGACATAAGTAAATACAAATTTAATCTTCCAGTCAGTTATTTACTCAATAGTCAACTTTTTGTACGTGGTAGAGCCACACTGAAGCTATTACTGATTACAGCATGAATGAATCGGCTCGGCCAGGGTAGTACCACCCTCTCACAGAAAACCGACGTGAAGTAACAGTGCTTGCATTGTTGCGTTTCGTTCGGTCAGTGAGAGCGCCGGAAGCCCACCTCCCCTCCTCTTCCTCTTTCCCCTTCCCTTCTCTCCTCCCCGCCCCAAACACAGGCTGGCAACGCACTTGCAACTCCCCTGGTGTTGGAAGTGTCTATGGAATGGAAATATATATGTAACCTTGTAATATTAGGTATCACTGTGTCAAGTTTCATCAAAATTGGTTCAGTACTTTCAGAGTGATACGTGTTCACAGGGATAGAAAAACAGACAAACAGGCAGACAGATAAAAATTGTAACAGGATTATTTTTGTTTTCTATATTGATAACAAAGTCTACCTCGATCAAAATTTTCAAAAAATATTTAATGTACAAATTTGGCTTTGTTACAGTTTTATTATAGTATAGATAAATAAATAAATCTTGTCACCTTTGTTTAGAAAACATTTTTTTATACAATGAAATAAATGTATCAACATATAAGTGATAGTTTCGTTTACACAAATGTATGTAGTTGATATTTACGCACAGAAATGTCATGTCGCCGTAGCTCAATTATAATGTACTGGACTTTAGACGTTTCGATAGATTTTCGGAGACTACGTTCTTCTCACGTTTAAATTTAAAAAAAGAACAGCATTCATATATTTTGGTAGTTTTGATCATAGTGAAAGAGCTGTTTTGGGGTGTAAGGGGTCATAACATCACAAGAAGGGTAGCCAACCTCACCTGTACGTTGTGCACCCGGCTGAATAACGAACAAGGTAATGGCGAAAGCGGGTTGGTAGGGTTTTACAGCCAGACTGGGGGTCGCAACCACCATGTATATGGCGAAAAAGCCTGTCATACTGATTCGCTTCTGCGGCTCGCGTTTCAGGATCAGCCTGTGCATATCCAGCTTTTCGCAGGCCGGCATGACAGCGGCGACCAAGGATTAACAGTGTGTCCCTCGGTGGTCGCCATTGTTTTTAGTTTGTACTGTGCTTACCATCAGGCATAGTGCAGTCATTGTACCGTGCTAGAATAAAAAAAAAATTGGACGTATTTTTCTCGCAAAATTAACTTACTTTCTGGTGGAAACTCAAAAAACGTTAATTTTTAGTTAAATCTTTTTTTGAGGTGAAAACTTTATGTAATCATGACAATGTAGTGTGCATGACCGACTGTATTACGCTTGCGCGGCTTGCGTCGGACCACCTTCGCGTGGTATAGCAGACTATCTACATCAAATGTTACTATTTTGTATTGAGTTTGCGCAGCCCCCCATTTGTTTGATTACTTAATAAACTATATCAAAATGTGCATAATTATTGCTCCGAGTGCCAATAGATGTTAAAACCACACTAATGTTAATAATTTAATTGTTTTAAACACTTTTATTCACATACACACACACGTATTAATTTATTATATGATTTTTGTTTCTTCTTTACCGTAACTTTAATTCTTAAAATGTAAATTGCTGTATATACATTTTTATTACTTTCTCTGTCATTATTATATATTTGTACGTATGTATGTATGTATATGTATGTATTTATTTTATCATAATATTATATACATGTATATATTTATTTATCCATTTTCTTCTGTTTATTATAGGCACTACCTACAAAAGTTTTTGCTTAACACCAATACCGCTGTTTAGCTGGAAGAAAATGCCTTATGGCATTAAATTGGCCAGTGTACAAATCAAAAGTGCAATAAAGAATTCATACATTTAATTTCCTCTAAATATTCTAAACACAACACGCGACATCAATGAAAAACAATTTGTAATCAGGCATTAGGCGTCCTGTAGTCCGGTGAAGCTGTTAAGACCTTGCTAGGTCAATAGAGTAGTCACTTCGAAAAAAATAGGCTTCAATGAGACAGGCATTACCTAGTTTGAGGCCATAGTAAAAGCTATATTATGTAAAAGGTTCCAGAAGATAAAGACATTTGTATTCTAGAGGTGGTAGAGCCACGCTGAAGCTATTGCTGGTTCAGCATGAATGGGTCGACTCGCTCGGGATATTACCACCCGACCCACAGAAAACCGACGTGAAGTAACAGTGCTTGCATTGATGCGTTTCGTTCGATCAGTGAGAGCGCCGGATACCCAACTCCTCTCCCGCTCCCCCATTCTCCCAAACGCAGGCTGGTAACGCACTTGCGACTCCTCTGATGTTGCAAGTGTCTATGGACGGTGGTGATCATTTAACAATAGAAGACCAACCTGTTCGTTTGCCTACTATGATAAAAAAAAAAAAATAATTAATGAACAAATGTATAAATATACTATCCTATCCTGTATTAATAAATCTGTTTTCATATTCTTTTTCTCTTCTCTAAATATGTCCATGAGTGTCCTTTGGTAGTCTGTATCAAAACTATTTGGTAACTTATAAATGTACTAGCTGTTACAGGCGGCTTCGCACGCGCTTTTTTAAAATGTATTAAAGAAATTTCAATTTATGAGTAGGTGCGTACATTACAGAGGTGCTTTTTCAAAAACATTTCTCTCCATCCCCCCTCCCTCACTCCTCCTCCCCCAAACACAGGGTGGCAACGCACTTGCGACGCTTCTGGTGTTGCAAGTGTCTAAGGACGGTGGTGATCACTTAACACCAGGTGACCTACTCGTTCGTTTGCCTCCTATGATATAAAAAATATATTGTAAGTATACAAATTATGAAATTTAAATAATTTCAGACTATAAATAATTTCGAAATTCAGTTTTCACTTCTGTCGACAGTCCTCATGATTGCGTCGGCTTTTTTTAAATCTCCACTGCCACCATCGTCTTTGGATTGAACTATGCATGTCTTATCTATACTAATATTGTAAAGCTGGAGGGTTTGTTTGTTTGGTTGAACGCGCTAATCTCAATTACTATTGGTCAAATTTGCTTGGAAGGCGGCTATATGTTATCTCGTGACCAATAGAAGCATTTTTTTTTTCTATTCTGCAGACTCTTGGGCCGTACCTTTTTTTGCTTTCGTATAATGTATTTTATACGTCAAAAATCGTATCCCGTATAACTTTTTTTTTCAATATTTTTTTACTTAAAATTTATTTAACTATTTTAGTTTCAAAGACGTTATAGTTTTTATATCGATACGATATTTTGATATTTTATGGTCATCTTTAGGTTTATCCACAATGACCCACGCCGAAGCGTCCACGGCCCGGTGGATGAACCTACTAACGTCGTCAGGCACGTCGGTATATCGTATTATCGGCCTATTGCCATTACCTCCCTACTCTGTAAAATAATGGAATCCTGCATCAACCGCCAGCTCCTGAAGTATCTAGAAGATAACCAGCTCATTAATGATCGCCAATACGGTTTCCGTCAAGGCCGCTCAGCTGGTGATCTTCTAGCCTTTCTGACTCACAGATGGGCGGAAGCAGTTGAAAATAAGGGGGAGGCCCTAGCCGTTAGTTTGGATGTTGCTAAGGCCTTCGATCGAGTGTGGCACAATGCGCTCCTCACGAAGCTGATTTCGTATGGACTCCCCGAGAAACTATGCAATTGGGTGTCTAGTTTTCTTACGGATCGGAGCATAAAAGTCGTCGTTGACGGAGCATGCTCGGATCTTAGGTCTGTGAGTGCTGGTGTCCCGCAAGGCTGTGTTCTATCTCCCACCCTATTTCTCCTACATATCAATGATTTGTTGCAAATCAGTAACATTCATTGCTATGCAGATGACAGTACTGTGGATTCTTTTTATACCAGTCGTGCAGGTGTTTCTCGAGAACGCGTTTATGAGAGCCGTAATAGACTTGTGGATGAGATAGAGACGTCTCTCGAGTGTGTCTCAGATTGGGGAAAACAAAATCTGGTCGAGTTCAACCCCACTAAAACGCAAGTCTGTATCTTCACCGCAAAAAAGACCCTCTTTGACGCAGTTCCTATCTTTCAGGGAGTCCCCTTAGTCGCCAAGCCTAAAATCAGTATCCTGGGTGTCGATATATCAAGCAACGTTCAGTTTGGTGGTCATTTGGAAGGCAGAGCAAAACTGGCCTCAAAAAAATTAGGTGTTCTTAACAGAGCAGGACGGTATTTCACACCGGATCACCGCCTTCAGCTTTATAAGGCGCAAGTCCGTCCACACATGGAATATTGTTCCCACCTCTGGGCCGGAGCACCTCAATGTCACCTACTTCCTTTTGACCGAATCCAACGTCGAGCGGCTCGAATCATCGGCAACCAGGTGCTCTCCTCAAGGCTAGACACTCTGGCGCTTCGTAGGGACGTTGCGTCGCTTTGCGTCCTCTATAAGATCTACCACGGAGAATGCTCTGAAGAACTGTTTGGATTGATACCTGCTGCTGAGTTCCGTTACAGAACGACTCGTCAGGGACTGAAATTCCATCAATGTCATCTCGATGGTTGGAAGTCGTGCACTGTGCGCTTCTCACGTGCGTTTTTTCCGCGTACGACAGTTCTCTGGAATGAACTCCCAGCGGCAGCGTTTCCAGAACAATACAATCTGCCTTTTTTCAAAAAACGAGCCTATTCCTTTCTCAAAGGCCGGCAACGCATCTGTGATTCTTCTCGTGTCGCAGGTGTCCATGGACGGTGGTGATCACTTACCATCAGGTGACCCGCATGTTCGTTTGCTGCCAATAGTATAAAAAAAAAAAAATATAACACTATACAGGTGTCGGTGTGTCTGGATGTGTCAATAGAAGCGTTTTTTTTTCTTCTTCTTATCTGCAGACTCTCGGTCTGCACCATTTTTATTTAATGTGTATCACATCATTTTATTTAATGTGTAAGTTAAAAATCGTATCTGTGAGCATCTATTGGGTGGTTTTTTTATATATATATTTATTTCTTTATTTTGGCGTTAGTCCACGTGGACGAAGTCGCGAGCCTAGTATTTAATATAAGTTTAAAATTCTGATCAAAGACAAATGCAAACGTATAAGCATTTTAATCATGCGATACGATGATGAACAGTACGTGATAGTTACTTGAACGCTGCATTAGTAATTGTAAGAACGGTTATAACAGGTGATCGACCGCCGCAGATGTTCCAGTGTCGATGTTCGATTCCGTTGAACCAAAAACACCTTTGGGTAATGTCGACGTGTGTTTGTAATCGCAACGATGCCAATTTACACGGGCGATTTATTTATTTTCTTCCAAAACATACGAATTCAGAGCTCATACCGTTTTACATACGGTCATTTAACATCAGGTCAGACTGTGGTCGAAACGCTCGCCTATCTTTATATACTAGTGGGCGTTTTACGTCCTCCACTACATAGTCAAACCCCTGTGCGACACGGTAATTGTTCAAGAAGGATAGGTTAGGTATTGTATTTGGATAAATTTGACGTATTAAAAAAAACATTTTTTTTTTCAAACTCCTTATTTTTTTTTATATATTTAAATCGCCTTTAAGAGCACAGCTCAGCAGTGCTCCGACAAGAAAAGGCCTATGTACATATTTTAAGCAAAGGGACATGACAATAAAAGCAACTTTATGGATATACGTCCATAGGTGTATAATGTAATTAGATACACATTTTTTCTTCTCAATCCGAATGCGTCTGTTTGTACGGTTGTATACGATGTTAGACGTAAAAGAAACGACTACGCGAATGCAAGTTTAGTAACAGTAAAACCGCAGTGTCGTCGACCCGGTGACGTAACCCGTGATATACGAATCATGAGCTTTCTCACTTTCTACGGGACATAACGGTACAGGTCATTATGTATGCGTTCATATATACTACAGCATAGAAGGGTTTCGATAGCGTGGTGTGAACGATGGTGACGTCTGGAAATGACGTCAATCTCTGTACACCCAAAAAACAAATGTAATTATCTATATTTGTAAAAATATGTACCATGAAAAGACAAACCAGATCGAGTTTCTTGCCGGTTCTTCTCTATGAGGGGTTTGTTTAAGCGCCTTCTCACGTCTTCAATAAAGTATTTTCGACTTCGAGTGACGTTACAAAATGAGCTAAATATAACATGTTTATTTTATTTTTATTTCCAGTTTTTATACATCGACAACGAAGTTAAAATTTTTATAACATGTACAAAATTGATCTTGAAAAATATTCTAAAATATTTTACAAACGGCTAAAATTTGATTTAGCCCATTTTGAAATGTAAATACTAAATTAGTAAGTTACAGTGACTTTATAAGAGAGAGTTCCAGGTTAATAATTACTAAATCATGTATATTTTTAACGATGTACTGTATTTTAACAATGTAGAAACTAAATATGAGCGAGTTTAATCGCGGACCGAGTGCATCGAACTCCGCGCTGACGCAACCTCCAACGTTACATAACGCGAGGGCCTTGAACTGCACAGACCGCGCTGCGGCGTGAAACCAAGATTTTGCATAAACGCTTTACACAGCGATCCATCTACACGCTGTAGAAGTATTGTCATAGATAGAGATCATCAACATTCCAGCCTGGAATATACGTAATCCATTCTCAAAATTATTTCTAATTAATCCTTCGAGAAAGTATGAATGAACATTTATTATATAACATTCATTCTATCCCGTAAAAACTATTGAACGAATTTTGATGAGAGGTTATATGTAATATAGTTTATATATCAGAGTAATATATCTTTATATATATAATTCTTCTGTCCGTGTGTATATTTTTTATATCATAGGAGGCAAAAGAAAAGGTGGGTCACCTGTTAAGTTCACCGTCGTCCATAGACAAAAACAGCACCAGGGGAGTCACAAGTGCGTTTCCAGCATGTTTTTGCGGGGAGTGGAAGCAGTGGGCGGAAAGGGAGGTATGCTTTCGGCGATCTCACTGGCCGAAAGAAACGTAACAATGCAAGCACTATTACTTCACGTGGGTGTTTCTGTGGTCCGGCTGGTAGTACCCCGGGCGAACCGAGCCATTCATGCTGAAACCAGTAATAGCTTCGGTGTGGCTCTACCACCTACAACTCCTAAACGGTTGGACAGATTTTGATGATTTTTTTTTGTGTTCATGTGAATTCAAGAATGGTTTAGATTCATAATTGGACACGGTAGGTGGCGCTGCGGTTGAATTTTAGTTGGTTATTATTATCAAGGTAAGACAACGTCCGCCGGGCCCGTTAGTATGCTATAGCTTATAAAAGTATTATTTACTTTTTATTTTTTTTGGAACTGACTACGCTATTGACCAAGCAACGTCTTAACGTCAGCTTCACCGGACTACTAAGGCGAGCGCTTAAGGCACTCAGCCGATTTTATTTTGACAACTAGCTCAAGGGTGCACGGCACACTTCGGCTTTGGCTGTTGCCTGATACATGCAATTCGCGACCTATCTGATTTGTAATCCTTTCTAATCCTTACTAATATTATAAATAAGAATATAAGTTCGTGTGGTATGCTTTCACGCCTTAAATACTCAACTGATTATCTTTATATTTTGTATACACGTCGTCACGGGTGCAAAATAGGACACTTCAAATTTCGTCTGTTCCAGAAAACTAGACCAAATCTTCAATATTACGCTAGCAAAAACAAAAAAAAACATTTATAACGATAAAAGAGTGCCTATAGAAGTGCTAAAACAGATAGCCTAAAACCTACACATATAGCTCTCTTTTTCGTTGCAAATTTTCGTTTCATAAAATCCAATTGACACAGTTCCAAAGGAAGTTTCATTGCAAAAATAAAAATGAAAAGTAGAATCACTACATTAGCACGACAAGGGATTGCAAATTTTTATTCCCATAAATATCCCTTTAAAGTCTTGTTCATTATGAATTTAGTTAATTTCATTGTACACTATGTCTATATAAACAGAAGCTCAAAATGTATCTATTCGTTGCATTGTTCTAAAGTCTAACCTAACGTGTTTGATAAATAACAATAGGCTAATAGGTTATTGCAAGATTTGCAAGACTTGACTCTTGCTGCAATACCAAGACTAAGCTAAGTCTTGCCTTAGTCTTGCATTTGAATATCACTACCTTATTCTATCGTATTTGTATCACAGGAGGACCACGAGTCAATTTAATTATGTACCATATAACAAAAACGCGTAAGTGTAAACAGCCTAACGCGAAGTATACGTATAACCAACTCTTCAGTTCCTGCTCAGCCAGTTCCGAGGTTCAAGGCCCTATAGTTTACATAAACCGTACCTCGCATTTCACCTTACGTAACGCGCGAACACAATAGCGCTGTCTGACTGTATATACACGTAATATGTGTAAAATGTGTGTACGTATAACGTGTTGCGCTTTCTTCGGCGCGTTTCCTGAAGAATTAATTATGTAAGTTCAATATAATTATTATACTTTAATAGTAATAGTTATACTTCTTTCGGCGAGTTAGGGAAAAATGATGAGAGTAAATTTTTACGATGAGCGCGCACACCGTCACGAAAAACCGACACTCTGAAGTTAGCTATAGTCAACATTTTGTTTCTTCGTATTTGTACTTCTTTGTATTAAAACGTTCAATATATTAAATAGCTTTTTTCTATTGTTAGTGTCGTTTTTTCTACAAACGTAGAATTAGGCGAAAGATATAATTTTTGAAAAGATTTTTATTTTGTTACGCCAAAGAAGTGTAACTTCTAACGCGTGTACATAAGTACACACACACTTTTTTAACTCTAAATTTAAAAGGTAAATTTATTTCTTTTAAATACACGGTTTTATTTTAAATAAAAGATTTAGGTATTTTAGTGTAACAATAAAAAAATAAACAAATTCACTCCCACACATCTAATACCATTTTTACTCGCGGCTTCTCTCATCTTAGTATAGATTTGACCTATCCCTTGGCAACAGTACTGTTAGATAATCACAGTTACTCACCACATTGATGTAAGTGACTTCAGCAGACTTGGAAAGCACCACAGGTTCACGGTTTCAATTTGCATTCGATTTTCCGTGTATGGCAGGAACCGCATAGGTGCTTGCGCGAGAGGTAGGTGGTAGAGCCACGCTGAAACTATTACTGATTTCAGCATGAATGGGTTGGCTCGCCCGGGGCAGTACCACCCTTTCATAGAAAACCGACGTGAAGTAACAGTGCTTGCATTGTTGCGTTTCGTTCGGTCAGTGACAGCGCCAGAGGACCACCTCCCCTCCCCTTTCCTCTATCCTACTTCCCCCCTTCCCCCCAAACACATGCTAACAACGCACTTGCGACTCCCCTGGTGTTGCTAGTGTCTATGGACGGCGGTGATCACTTAACATCAGTTGATCCATAGGTTCGTTTGCCAGCTATGACATAAAAAAAGTCGTTCTTAATGGAATAAAAAAGGGTTGGGGGATGAAACGATCAAAATGGCCGGCAATATGCGACTGTCCAAATAAATTGTCGCATTTATAATACTATTTTCTAGCATTTCTTTAGACGCATACTTTACTTGACAAGTGTTTTTTATGGTTGCTATCTAAGTATCTACCTTACGCCCTTTTCTATGCATCTGTATCATCCATCACGGTGTTTGGTCGTTACAGTCTGGTTGATGAGATATAATTTTGTAATGGTTATGTGAATAACATATTTAAAAATCAAGCATTTATATATAGGTGGCGTTTATTCATTTTTCGGTCAGGTTTAAAGCGTCTAGCAGAAGTTGTGGTCAGCGGAAAGTGTCTGATGATACTGGATACAACTTTAGAATGACATTTTACAAAACATATGAAAATTCATACATTTACGTTCAAGTAAAATAACTCTTATATTTAAGAAAGAAAGAAATATGTTTATTGCAGCAAACACATGGATAACACAATAGTAGAAAAATTGATTTACAAATATGTATGTATAATATTATAAAGAAATAAACAATGTACGTTAAAACATATTAAAATTATACCACGGTTTAACTGCAAAGGCGCATAATTCAGCAAGCCACCTTTACAAATGGCCGCAACGCTGATCTTCCATTGTGGCCAAGTGGGTTTATGTATCTAGCAATAATAACACTCTGATAATATAATATTATAATAACACTATAATAGCGAAGTTTATTATATATAAGTATATGTATTTAGTATATAAATGTATATTATTATGTATTTAGTCACTGTCTCACCTAGTATTAATACATTTGTAACAGATTCGAACTCTGTGAGTGCGTTCTAAGCACATTAAACACTAATCCGAATTAAAGATTTCAGATATTTAAAAATATGTTGTGTCTGGTCGCTCTAGGATCTTGGACTATTGGAGAAGTTTACGAATAAGTGATAGTTTGGGCTTAACAAATTTTCATACGAGAAAATAAAGAGAAATAGAAAACAGTGAGATATTCAAAGTATTGACAGAATTGCCATTTTATTTATTAGTAAACCCGTGCGAAGTCGGAGTACGCGGTTAGTTTATAACATTAATGGATCATTAGCCACTTATATGTTAGCTTATATGTTTTTGAGTAAAGTTGTTGAAGCCCATATACCAACAACAGTTACTTTTTTATCACGCTTTTATTAGCTACACCTGTATGTATGTATGTTTGTAACCGACCCCTTTGAACTCGATTTTGTCCTACTTTGGACGATCAGATTTAATTCAAACTTTGCACACCTGTCAAAGGTCGATTACAATCCGAAAATGAAGTTAAAAAAATTTAACTAAAAAATGAAAAATAAATAATAGTTTAAAAAAACACGCTTTCACAAAAAATCCAACTAAAAAACAGAAAATAAAGCGTTATAAATTTGGATTAATAAAAATACTGATATCTGGTGATGCTGATATTAAGTTGTATCGATATTATACATATAATATACTAGCTGTTCCCGCGACTTCATCCACCTAGAATAGTTATTTTGGGCTAACGCTAAGACGCAGCGAAAACTCTCAAAAGGAGAAAAAATAATTTTTGAAACAGTCTTCATTGGTGCCCCACTCTTGTTGATCTTAGCGTGATGATAGCCTATAGCCTCCCTCGATAAATGAGCAATCTGACACTGAAAGAATTTTTCAAATCGGACCAGTAGTACCTGAGATTATAATATTAGTATAGATTTGTGTTCATAAATTCAGAACAATTAAAACGTTTGTCGAAGACTGTACATTGTAGCGGTCAACTTTAATTCTATATTTAATTGTGACAAAATAGGTTGATTGTCCGTTCCTAGCGTTGAAGGGGAATCGACTGACGCACGTAACTCGCATGCCTAACTGCGAAATTCACTTCCCCGGCTTACGCAACAGGAAGACGAGGGTGTGACCGGACGAAGCGAAAGTGAGGTCGTCGACCCGAGCGCGCGGCGAATGTCAATGCGAGGTGCGTACGCGCACGTCGCGGCGCAGTGGAGGAAATTAGGTTACGTAAGTCTAAAACAGGCTGTTAACCGCCTAGCAACCGGTATGTTATCACTTAGCATATAACATATATTCTGTATACCGTAGTACGAAATCTATTATGTAATAAAATAATACTTTTCGGGAGAGTTATTTTTTAAAACTTTAACCACAATCTCAAATAACGTTGAATGATGTGATTCGATATGGTAAACTCGCTAAGCCTAGAGGGAGTGACTATCAAATGCAGCTGATATTATATTATTATCTATAGTTGTTGTGATTTTTTTATATACGTTTTTTTTTTATATTACAGACGTTTTAGCGTTTGACTACAATGTCATCATGTTAAACGACGATATGGTCTATGATGGTGGACACGCTAAACCTTGACGGTGCTGGTTTTCAAGTACAACTACCGGACCACACTTATAGGTGCTTGGTGACGAAATTCTAACTAGATAATCGTGGCTAACGAGACAGGCTTAGAAAAACCTCTACCACTCTACATAAAGTGAACGAGAGTAAAAAACAATGGTTATGCTCAAACCATTATCTAATAAATAATAATTGACTATGATTTCGTAATATTTGACACTAACTTTACTTTACTACATAGCTTAAGGTGATAGAGACACGCTGAAGTTACTAATGGCTTCAGCATGAATGGGTCGGCTCGCCAGGGTTACTACCACCCTCTTATAGAAAACCGACGTGAGGTAACAGTGCTTGCATTGTTGCGTTTCGTCCTCCCTTCCCCTCCCCTCTCATCTCCCCCTCCCTCCCTTTCCCCCAAACACAGGCCGGCAATGCACTTTCGACTCCCCTGGTGTTGTTATTGCCTATGGACGGTGGCGATCGCTTAAGATCAGGTAACCCGCCTGTTCGTTTGCCTGCTATGTCATAAAAAAAACTATTGTTACCATTAAAATAATAGTAAAAAAAACACACTTCTTGCATCTTGCGTATAAGAACAATATTTTTCGAATGTACGTGTCTATTTCTATAACACGTTGTACCCTCAGCAGCATTGTAATTTTAACACCAGCAGTGTCTTTAGATTCTTCTTGATTGTGAACCTAACATTGACTTTGCATATTTGAATGTAACCTGTCTGTCTTTTTTTATATCATAGGAGGCAAACGAATAGGCAGGTCACCTGATTTTAAGTGATCGCCGCCGTCCATAGATGCTAACAACACCAGGAGAGTCGCTAGTGCGTTGCCAGCCTGTGTTTGGGGGAGGGGACGAGTAGAGGGAATGGGAGGGGAGGGGAGGTGGGCCTCCGGCACTCTCTCTGATCGAACGAAACGAAACAATGCAAGCATTGTAACTTCACGATTTCTATGAGAGAGTGGTACTACCCCCAGCGAGCCGACTCATTCATGCTGAGACCAGTATAATAGCTACAGCGTGGCTCTACCACCGCTGTCTGTGGTTTGTAAGGAATTCACGCAAAAACTACCTAGCGAATTTTGATAAAATTTGGTATGGTATTATTATTTATATAGGACATGTTTTACATTTATATCACATTCGTATATAATATGTATATCTTACTTATAAGAAAATATAAAGGAGAAAAAATTTACACAAGAACTACTGTATAGATTTTTACGAAAGATCGAAGATTTCCCGGCCTACAAATATTGCCACTACTACTTTGGTGTCTTCATTTACTTCTAAAGCTCAATCTCATACCTATGGTATTTTGTTTTGGCGGACAGCAGCTGAATTAGATACTATATTCCTACTACAGAACCGGACAATACGCGTAATTTATAACATGGACCCTCGCGAATTATTCACTAAATTTCAGAAATTGGGTATCTTAACTTTTATCTCTCGAGTTATAGTTTAGTGTATGTCCGCAAAAACTTTAAAAAGCTGAATGTAATAAAGAACCGACGTAACTTAAATAGTATAAAGAAAGTTGTGACAAACTGGTCATCTTATGTTTTAGGCTTAGCGAGACCAGTAATAGTTTATACAAAAATAATGTTAGGTTTTACAACAAAGCCGCAAAGAATATTATCAATTTGCCAGAGAGTATTTTTTTTATGTCATAGCAGGCAAACGAACAGGTGGGTCACCTGATATTAAGTGATCACCAGCGTCCGTGGGGGAAAGGGAGGAAGAGGAGAGAGGAGATGAGAGGTGGGCCTCCGGCGCTCTCACTGACCTAACGAAACGCAACAATGCAAGCAGTGTTACTTGACGTCGGTTTTCAGTGTTTGGATGAGAGAGTGGTACTACCCCGAGCGAGTCATGCTGAAACCAATAATAGCTTCAGCGTGGCTCTACCACCTACAAGTTGAAGCAGCATGTCAAACTGGTTTTGATGACTAAATACATAAAAAAATACTAAATTAATACGAGAACAATTTTCATGTGTATAGCTAACATCTCGCTCTACGTTAAAAATGTCAAGAACTATAATGTTTTTCAAATATATACGATATACAACTAGACAGTGTAGGGCCACCCTGCGTCTCGGCGAACGAAATCGTTCAAAAAGGGTCTATGTCGAGTTTATAATTCAAATTTTACGCGAACACAGCTGGTATATACTATAGCTGTAATAGTTACGCCACCCTGCAATTTATATGCCGAAAATCTCCAAGATAATGTATTATGCATCAAGTGATTTTGAAATTGTCTCAATCCAGTTTGAAGGGTGCGGTTGTCAACACAACAACTTCATGAGGCACTACAGGTGCGACAACCTAATAATAACTATTCTCGAATCAAACTGTAGTCTTGCTTGATGTTGGATATATCATAAATATAACCCAGAGTATTTTGCCAAAAATTGAGCTCATTTTTAACCGACTTCGAAAATGGAGGTACGGTCGGTTGTATATATTTATTTTTTTATGTATGTATGTATGTTTTTATGTATGATTTTAATGATTCTTTGTTGATTTGAATTGGTTATTTTCAGAGGTGGTCCCATATAAATTTGAATATTCAACCCCTAAGGTGGTGAAATATCGTTTATTTGATTTTCACCCACTTCATATCTACGTATTTTCGTGAAATTGGAACCGATTTATTATACCCATTAGAAACCAGATGTATATGAACACTAAAAATGGAGAAATAATTTTTCATCAATCACATTTAAGGCGCTTTTTTTTTTTTGGAAAAAAAAAATATTTCTCCATTTTTAGTGTCCATATATATTTATTATAATAATCTGTGTTTTATTCATGTATCTTTGACTTTTGTCATAATTTGCACTACCTATAAATAACTTATTTTTTTTTTTCAGAATACCGCTGGTTAGTTGGAGCAATATTCTCGCAAGGAAACCAATTAATAAATGGTATTCATTTCGTCAAAACAGAAACTTGTTAATGATTTTACGATTTTTTACTTGTTAAGTATCGTCTAGTTCCTAGATATCGATTAAATTAGGATGTTTGGTTTTCCCAGTCATCAAAGAAAATAATTAATTGGCTCTTATGAGCGTACCTAGAGACGTAACTATCTAGGGATGCATACACTCTTAAAAAAGGTGATATATTAGAAAACACACCTTGTGTTGCGGGTAAAGTAAACACCAAGGATTAGAATAAGCATATTTTGATCACTATTTTTATCAGATAACGACAAAATGACTGCACTATACCTGGTAGTACTATGAAACTTAAAAAAATTGGCTACCACTGAGAAATACCTAAATTTCATTACCAGTCGTCAATTAGCAGTCTTTCGGTAGCGTAGTGTACAGGTTTAATACCATATGAATGTCGATAACAATCAATGTCGCCTTGATTACTGCCTCACGGCTGACTTACGATGTAATCAGACGATATTGTCGTATGCTACCACTCTATAATAATCCGATAAACCAACGACATTCAATGCGATGGTAAATGCGGGGGGATTGTTTCAGACACTGCAACAATCGTGCGCTTGTCATAAATATGGTTGCGTCCCCTTATTTCCTATGGCCTTAGTCATGAAAAGTCCTTGCAACGCTACTTAGTTCACCTGTCAAAAATACAAAGATATTGATTATTATGTGATTATTATGCTTTGTTATATGTATGTATTTTATAAGGAGATTTTTAGCATTTGACCAGTCTCAATATTAAATGTTCTTAGACGTTGACACGTCAAATAGAGGATTCCTTCTTATATTAGTAACATATTTATAGATGACTAGCCTCTGCCCGTGACTTCGTCCTCGTAGAATAGTTACTTTGAGCTACAGCTAACACGCAGCGGAAACTCTCAAGAGGAAACAATACCCCAATTTTCAAACATTCTTCATTATTGCTCCGCTCCTATTGGTCTTAGCATGATGATATACCTATAATGATATACCTATAACGTTCCTCGATAAATGAGCTATATAACACTGAAAGAATCGTTCAAATTGGACCAGTAGTTCCTGAGATTACCCACTACAAACTCACAACGTTACAAATTCACAAACTTTACCTTATCATAATATTTTAAGTATAGATGAGTAACAGATGTTCGACTTAAGGCCTGTTTCGAATTACAAGCGGGTGCGAATGCTTGCATGGGTGTAGTTATATTTTTTTGTTATTGTAGCACGGCAAAATGACTGCACTATGCCTGATGGTAGGTAGGCACAGTACAATCCAAAAAAATGGCGACCGCCGAGTTACACACTATCCATCGCCGTTCGCCGCTGTCATGCCGGCCTTCGAAAAGCTGGATGAAAATGTGTAACACACCCCAATTTGTTATATTTGCCAAATGTAGCTAGCATTGTAAATACTGTAAAAATGTCACTCTGCTTTGATTTCAACGCGATATTTTGCTATATCTCTTATTGTTTTCATGATAGTATGTAACGATTTCTCCTAAAGCTGTCAATACATTATCAAATAAATGCTAGGTTAAACACTACTCTGCAGTTACTAAACAGACGCTAAACATCTGCCTATTTGTATCGACGGCTGCACTCAAGTCAACTCCATTCTTAGTATAATGCTACTGTCACCCGGGTCTAGTTCAAGACAATTCAAGTTCGTACAGAAATGCCACACGTTCCAATTAATATTGAAGGAGACACATCGGGTTATTTACGAACGATGCAACTTTCTAATAATGTCTCGCATTGTATCTGCATCGTGTCTATGTATTCAATCACACTCAAAGACATTTAGCTAACTGGGTGACCGCGATGTTTGAACGAGCGCTATTGCGTCGTTCGCAGGGTTGGCACTGCACCTATTTTATTTACTACTAGCCGTGCCCGCGATTCCGTACACGTGGAACTGTATGTAAAGAACAGTCATCAAATAGAAGCAGCTGAATTGATTAAGTTCATTTACTTGTCTACTTATTTCTCGTACTAAAGTCGCGTCGTCGTTAAAATAGTATAGTTATAGAGTGAACCGATTTTAACGAAACAAAGACTACTCGAGGATATTGCTTTATGATTTTTTGAAGTTTACGACGCAGTACTATAGCAGTGATGCATGTTCATACAGACAGGCAGATAGAGAGACATTTGTCAAAATGATTGAAATGTACTTTATTGTTTATTCCAAGACATCTGCAACCTTTTTTTTTAAGTACAGACAGACGTTAGATTTAGATTCTTATTATATGTATAGATAGAAGATGAAATGAATGTCACAAACTGTAGTATGTTCGGAAAAGATTGCAGATTTTTTTTTTGCAATAACAGGGTGCATCATAAAGGACACACGATAGAAGTGATTTTTTTGAATTGCAGGGCAACATTTAAATTAAATAAATATAACAAAAGCCCAGTGTTTCCAGGCGGTCACCCATCCAAGTACTGACCGCGCCCTACGTTGCTTAACTTTGATGGGAACGAGAACCGGTGTTTTCAACACTCTACACGACAGTGTTTACTCTCGCCACTCTTCATCACACAAAAAGTTTGCGAATCAAAATTTCATAACCCTCCAATAAGAAGATTTTCTATACTAATATTATAAAGAGGTAAAGTTTGTGAGTTTGTGACGTTGTCGGGGAACTCTGTGGATCTACTAAACCGATTTTGTAAATTCTTTTACCAATAGAAAGCCAGGTTATTTGTGAGTGTCATGGGCTATATATCAACCAGAAAAATGAAAAGACTTTATTGTGGTAGTCTGATTTGCAAAGTAAGTCGGAGAAAAAACGGTCGAACGACAAGGTTTCTTACGAACGCTGCCTTAACGATGAGAGATATATGATTGAGTTCTAGAGAAAAGTTGTAGCTTGATAATGCCTACAAAAAAGTCAGCGACAGCATATGTCTCACTTCAAGGTTTTTTTTTTATTATCAGGGCGGGACAACGTCCACCGTGACGGCTAATATTTAATAAAAATGTTGCAAGTTTCGACAACCCTGCAGTGTCGGCCGGTGAAATGGGAAAGCGGCCCCGAATGCAAGTCTATGGACCAGACTAACTGCATAACGGTACTCACGTGTGCATATATCGCTCATAGATACACTCCCAGCAATGTTTACATCAAAGATCCGCATTCAATTCGTTTTGATTTCTTGCATATTTATTGGGTCAATCAACTTTTATTTGTTCAGTCTAGTCTCGAAAATTTCTCAAATGCATATATTAGATATATTTATAATATACTACATATTTTTAGCAACGTAGATTCTGGTATTTATGTTTTATATTATATTAGCGGGCCCGGTGAACTTTATCTCGCCGTGATAATTAAAAAAACCTAGACAAATTATATATTATACCTAAACCTTTCTCATGAATCACTTTATCTACAGGTGAAAACTGCGTGAAAATCCATTCAGGGGTTTATCGCGAACATACAGACAGACGGGCAGACGAGTTTGTTTTATAATAAGTAGTGAATAGTTTATTCTTTTTGGAAAGTATGATGTCAGATGTCAGTGTAATAAATAAGAGGAATGATTATTTTTTTGGTATCCAATCTTCTAGTAGATTATGACTGCCATTGTCGAGTAGATAATAATATTACAAGATGGTGGCCGTCTAGTTAGAAATGTCCAGGGAGTTTTTGTGGCTTTTTTTTTCGAACTGATTACGCTATTGACCAAGCGAGGTCTTAACAGCTTCACTGGACTACTAAGGCGAGCGCTTAACGCACTCAGCCGATTTTATTTTGACAACTAGCTCAAGGGTGCGCGGCACACCTCGGCTTTGGCTGTTGCCTGCGACATGCGAGTTTAAGTGGCATCTCTAGTTTATGCATTAGTTTATGTTTATGCACCATTGTATTATTGCCCATCCACTTGTACACAATAACCAAACTATATTACGTACCACACCACCAATATTACAATATATAGAGGCAAATGACACAAGATCATTATTATTATATTATATAGTATAAATCAAAGTTTTCTACCGCGTCTGTCTGTCCGTTTGTTCGCGATAAACTCAAAAACTACTGAACGGATTTCCATGCGGTTTTTACCAGCGGATAAAGTGATTCATGAGGAACGTTTTGATATATTATTTGTCAAGGATTTTATCTTATAATCATGGCGGGACAACGTCTGCCGGGACCGCTAGTTATGAATAAAATATAATATCAGCTATGTAAAAGACTAGAATCCCGCCAAAAACACGAGGAATGATTAAGATCGACCTTTCAAGGGATAATGTTGTTTTACTCTGATATAATAAAGATAAAAAGGGTGTGTGTACTTACGTACACGCGTTAGAAGTTATACTTCTTTGGCGTAACAAGACAAAAAAACCTTTTCAAAATTTTTATCTTTCGCCTTATTCTACGTTTGTAGAAAAAACGACACTAACAATAGAAAAAGTTGATTATAGCTAACTTCAGGGCGTGACGGTGTGCGCGCACATCGTAATAACTTCAGGGTGTCGGTTTTTCGTGACGGTGTGCGTTCGCATCGTAAAAATTTACTCTCATCATTTCTCCCTAACGAGCCAAAAGAAGTATAACTCCAATATAACTTCAAAATAAATATTTACTAATTAATTAATATTGTCATATCGCAGTAATTAATTAAGGTATCAATAATCATCTTCTTACCCTTGTCCCACCTAAGTGGGGTCGGCACAACATGTTTTCCTTCTCCACTCTCCACTGTCAGATATTATCTCAGTATTAACACCTTTTATAACTTGCACATATCATTTTTTTAAACAATCTATCCATACCTTTTTCGGTCTTCCTCTACTCCTATATCCGTTCAGTATCATACTTAAAACTTTTCCAGTTACTTGGTTTTCATCTCTCCTCATGATATATATTGAGTTCATAATTCGTGATAGCGTAACAAACAAACAAACTAATTCGTATTTATAATATAAAGTAAGGATTGTTAATATCAGTCGTGTGACAGTGATCGAGAGGATGCAATTTAACCTAGGTTTTAATAGGGTGTGGTGGTGATGAGGAGCTAACCTCGTTAAAAAATCAATAGCGCGGTGGTGGCGGAGGGATCTTCTTCTTCCCATTGCACGGGTCGGTAGACTGGGAGGCAGTCGGAGAACCAGGCTGCCTCAGTCGGGTGTGGCGTGAGATAAACGCCTGCCGTTGGAGGCGTTGTGGAGCTTGCTCACGCAATCCCGTGGCGACCCCAAAGTGGGACGCACGGTTCGTCGTAGAATTTTTTAGTCGGTAAGAGTCGTCTTCAGACACCGTCTCACCACGTTTAGGTAGCGGGCGGTCGACACTACTCAGGACCCCGCGGGCCGCTGTGCCCCATGAAGGATTCATCTCCACATAAAAAAAGGTTTTAATACGGTTAACTTTTGGTCTCAAATAAATTTTTAATTTACTCGTTTAATTTTCCTCTACTTGCAGCACTCCTAGTGGTAAAGTTAAGAACTAATTACCAGAAAAACTACTACCGTCAAACTCATATCCCACACGACGATGTTATCATTGTAAGTTTCTCGGTAAAACAATACAACAAAGGAATTAAAAAAATAATGTTTTTTATAATAGATATTTTTCATGTTAGAAATGGACAATGACAAACAATTGTAATATTAAAACGATTGAGTCGACCGCAGCGGCTTCCACGAGCACGATGAAAGTGTTCAATCGAGGAAAAGCGGTGAAAATTATGGCAGTTCCGCGGCGAGCGACACCTCACGAACGGCATCATTAGGTTTGTCACACACTAATAGCTATGTAACGCGATAATCTATATTTTTTTAAGTGAACCTTCACGCTTTGATCAATGACGTTGAATCGGGCTTACTCGGCTCCAATCGACATCAAGTGCGCTCGGATCAATGACGTAATGAATCGTGTAAACTCGGCTAAAGCCGTCATCAAACACTTTTACTGCCTGACAAGGAATTATTTGTTCCAGTAATGAAGTTGTTATTATTACGTATAAAATTTGCAAAATATTATGCGTTTTATGTATACAGTCAGTGTAGTATTTCAAGTGTATTTTGTCATTTGTAAGTCATACCATAAAGTGACATAAAAAACAGACAAACATGCACATCTATAGGATCTAATCACAGACTGACTGTCCCCTAGACCACCCCTAGACTGTCCATAACCATGAGGGGTTATCTTCATACAAATGAACGCACTAGTCAACAGACTATTCGCAGCATAAATTTAAAAAAAATACCGTATTTATTTGTAATTAACGTATTTAAAATGTAAAAAACATCAACAATAAATTATGTAATTTAAAATTATAATCTTAACAATTGTGTAGATATTTAGAAACATGACCCGCCATTTTGAGGGACCTTAAAATATCAGCCGAGGTGTCAACGTGCGAGAGAATGAGATAGAATACATTACACAGTGTTTCTTATATTCGCAAGCTATTTTGCACTACCTAATAGTTACTCTATAGCGTTGTACGTGTGTCAGTCCGCGTGTCTGCACCTGCATATTATCAAACCTTGGGAGAAGGCGAAAAGAACAACATGTTGTGTTTTCTCCACGCTTTATTTATTTTATAATTTTTAAGGTGTCATTTTTACCGCATTTTTTCTGTACACATGTTTTATTTATTCCTTTTTGTCGTATGGTGATAATCACAAGCCCGCTGTTTTTACAGTAGCAGCACTATGCAATCCAATATCAACGGCAGTTGCAGAGATTGGCAATTAAGTCTACGTCATTAACGTATTGTATAATTATTACTTCGAACATGATTTGTAACCCACCTCCCCTCCCCCTCCTCTCCCCCTCCCGCCCTTTCCCCCAAACACACGCTGGTGACGCACTTTCGACTACCCTGGTGTCGTTAGTGTCTATGAACGGTGGTGGTCACGTAACATCAGGTGACCCATCTGTTCGTTTGCCTGCTATAACATAAAATAAATCGTATAGCTCCTCCGATGTAGGACCAACCCAATGCTAAAATTTTTTTAAATTTAAATAGGCTTACATCACCGCATAACTGTTGTCATAGTGCGTTAGAGTCGATAATATGACGTCACATAACTATTTTAGGGTTGTTTGTTAACACAGATGTATCGATATCTCAGAGATATTTTATATGTTTATCGATATAAAACACATGCTGTCAGTTATTTATACTAATATTATAAAGCTGAAGAGTTTGTTTGCCTGAACGCGCTAAACTCATATATTACTAAAAAAAATTAGATTAAAAAAAAATTGTTACATAGCTCATTTATCGAGGAAGGCTATAGGCTATTTATCATCACGTTATGACCGATAGGAGCGAAGCACCAATGAAGAATGTTTCAACAACGTTTTTTGCCTCTTGAGACACGGAAAAAGTCGCGGGAACATCTAGTTGTTATTATATATGGATATAAAATGAAGTTCGAAAATAAATACTGCTTAGAAAACGCGTACGGAGCGACGGGCAGTTGCTAGTTACACGGATGAGATCACGAGCGGTAAGCCGGACGAAATTGTCACGCGGGCACCCGCAACGTAACTCGTGTAACTCAAACCCCAAACGAGGCCACCTTTCGCCGTACTTTCTCCAGCCCGACCCACTTACCTCCCCGCTCATACTGACCCTGAACTTCTGTGTCGGTTAATTTTATTACACTCTAACGTTATTTATACATGGTGTTGCCGTTTTTATACAACATTATGAGCCCGATAATATAAAGTGTTTGGTTTTTGTCGAGGCCGATCTTCACAACAGCTTAACCCATTTTGACAATACTTTCACTAATAGATAGAGTATCTGTCAGACCATCCTCTACACACATAATTACACTTTTCTAAGGGGATTAAGAAATAATGATAAAATATAAAGACAGCCCACAGTTACATCAAATAAAGTATGTAAAAACAAATTAATCCTGTAATCATCATTATTATTATATATTATAAAATAAAGTCCTCTGCCACGTCTGTCTATCTGTCTGTCTGTCTGTTCGTGATAAACTCAAAAACTACTCAACGGATTTTCATGCGGTTTTCACCAGTAAATAACGTGATTCATGAGGAAGGTTTAGGTATATAATTTATCAAGGGTTTTTTTTTATTATCAGGGCGGAATAACGTCTGCCGGGCCCGGTAGTAGTTTGATAAATTATTAGTTACATTTCGAATTTCGTGAAAATAAATTATAGCCGGTGTCTAAGAATAAGTAATAGAAAACATTTCGATCATTTTTAGAAATGTCTGTCTGTCTGTCTCTTTATATGCTGTCTGCTAAAGTACTGGGTTCATAATAAAACCTCATAAAGAAAATCATAAAACAAATCCTCGAGAGTAACTTAGTTTTTGTTTCATTAAAATCGGTCCACTCTATCAAAAGTTATCGTAATTTGAATGACGGCTCGAGGTAAGTGCGAGAGAAGAGTAGTAATCTATACTAATATTATAAAGCTTATTTGTTTGGGGGGCGCAGTCCGGTGAAGCTGTTAAGACCTTGCTTGGACAATAGCGTAGTCAGTTCGAGGAAAAAAAAATATTTGTTTGGTTGAACGCGCTAATCTCAGGAACTACTGGTCCGATATGAAAAATTCTTTACGTGCTAGAAAGGTGTTTTATCGAGGAAATGTAAATTTGTAAGTTGGTGTACATTGCGGAAATGTTCTTTCAAAAACATATGTAAGTACGGCAGACACGCCTTCTATTGTAACATGTACCAATTTGAAACATTCTTCATTGGTGCTCCGCTCTTGTTGGTTGTAGCGTGATGATACGTGAGCTTATAACCTTCCCCGATAAATGAGCTATATAACACTAAAAGAATTTTTCAAATCGAATTAGTAGTTCCTGAGATTACACCCTACAACGTCACTTTTTTTTTCGAACTGACTACGCTATTGACCAAGCAATGGTCTTAACAGCTTCACCGGACTACTAAGGCGAGCGCTTAAGGCACTCAGCCGATTTTATTTTGACAACCCCTACAACGTCACAAACTATACCTCTTTATAATATTATAGTATAGACGAAGCTATCGTGCTAATTTTTAATTAAACGATGAAAGAACGTCTGAGAAGTAAAGCTAAAAAAAATTGATCGCAATCTATCTAGTTGTTCCTGTGTGAAGCACGTTTCTATAGATGGATAAATTACTAGCTAATACCCGCCTACTTTGTTGGACATTAAAAATATAGCAAAGAGCCTATCGGAACCAAAAAAGACCCCGATAGATAGTCATTAAATCTTAAAAACAGTTCTACACCGATACACTGCGTAGTTTATGCGTGATTCAAAGGAACTGTATTTTCATTGCAGATATACCAGCTGGATAATCCAGCAGAACCCTTAGCTCATAAGGCATGAAGCACGCAAAACCGGCTGACCGCCCGTAGATTTGATTTTGTCAAACAAGTCTATCTCTCTTCTAGTCTAGTTTCAAGCCCAATGGAGTAGAAGATATGAGAACATTCGGAGGAGAATGGCGTTAAGCCTCATCAGAATTTGGAGTCTCTTAAAGCATCTCTTGCTAAAGCAGCAGTAGAAATAGATATGAATGTGGTGGACTGGCCGCATCGATTAAGGCCATGTACTCAAAATAGGGGAGGGCACACTAAATAATGTAAATAATATTGTATTCTACGCTTAAATACCTTTCATTTCATATATAACTTTTAAACAATTACATAAAAGTGTATAATTGAATACATAAAAAAAAATCACGCAATTTATGAGATAACTAGGTATAGAGGATAGATTAATAAAATGAACCGTAGCAGATGTGAAAGATTGATATTATTCAAATTACATCTTTTGGCGCGTTAGGGAAAAATGATGAGAATAAATTTTTACGGTGCACACACAGTCACGAAAAACCGACACTCCGAACTTAGCTATAGTCAACATTGTATTTGTTTGTTTTTGTTGTTTGTATTTCATTGTATTAAAACTTTCAGTGTATTAAATATACCTTTTTTCTATTGTTAACGTCGTTTTGTCTACAAACGTAGAATAAGGCGAAAGATAAAAATTTTGAAAAGATTTTTATCTTGTTACGCCAAAGAAGTATAACTTCTAACGCGTGTACATATAAGTACACACACTTCTTTTTTTGTACAACTAATATGCATAAAAAAATTTACGATAGGAAATAAATATGCCAATCAAAAATAAAATGTTCAGAATTTTTGCAAGAAAAAGATTCGTTTATTATTTATATTCAATAAATACACAAAATTAAACATTCAAAAATCGTATCGCGTGTTGACGCGTCACCGCGCCATCTGTGAATCTCACCCACCGCTATAAATGTTTCCCAACAAAACAACAAGATCGCAGAGATTTCCCATGAAAACACAATAACGAATCCACATTTAAATTACAACGACGAACAAGCGTAGACTTTAATGGCGGACAGGGGAACAATAACTAGTGCTGGCGGATGTCCCAGTTCCGAGTCCCGTTAGCGGGAGAAAGTGGCAGCGTCCAACCAACCAGTTGCACCGACCGCGTCTATGTAAATTATGCAATTATACCGCCTGTTACATTCATGTGACGACTACATGAAACATAATTAAGTTTTTAATTACATTCTAAATGTTAAATAAATATAATCTTTATAGTAATTAAGTTATCATAGATATTATTTATTAGTAAAAGTTAATTAGATATGAATAGAGAGACGTGGTTCGTTTTAAAATGATTTATTAAAAATGTTGCTTGTATTTTTACACTCAATGATTGTTTTTTCTTAGTTGTGACCGCAGCTTCATTGTTTTTAATTTAATTTTTATTTTTTTATTGTAGCACAGCAAAATGACAGCACTATGCCTGATGGTAAGCACAGTACAATCCAAAAACAATGGCGACCACCGAGTGACACAGTATCAATCGCCGGTTGCCGCTGTCATGCCGGCATGCGAAAGGCTAGATATGCACAGGCTGATCCCGAAACGCGACCTGCAAAAGCGAATCACTATGACGGACTTTTTCGCCATATACATGGTGGTTGCGACGCAGTCAGGCTGTAAAACCCTACCACCCCGCTTTCGCCATTGCCTCGTTCGTTTTTCAGCAGGGTGCACCACGTGCAGGTGAGGTTGGCTGGGATGTCTCAAGTCTTCGATGTTATTCGGCACCCCTTACACCCCAAAATTTAAACCTTAGATTTGAAATAATACTTGTAATAGTTCATGAAACGTATCCTGTGTCCTTTGTTGTATGCCTGAAAACGTTGCTGCAAAACATTACGATTGGTTGAGTAGTATAGACGTCGAAGTACGACAAACAAACTCATATTCGCATTTACAATATACGTTATAAGTGCTTATAAACCTTTTAATGACACCAGCCTCTTAATATGTACAATTATTTCGCAACCCCTTACTCTTCACTGTTTATAAGCCGTTTGTGTTTTGTTTTTGTTAAAAAATTTAAATCCGTAGAACAGAGTCATTCATATTCAAGATCAAGTATTTGTTAAATATATAATTGATAATTCAATTTAATTATATAATTAAATATGACTCAAAAGTCTAAGATCTTGCTTATTTTTAATTTATCTTAAAGTAAATCTATTTTAATTAAATTTTCTTATTTATCTTTTCTTACCCTAAGGCGTCGCGATCTACAAATGGAAAACACCGGTCTAAAAAGAGTGATAGATGGTAAAATATAAACGTATTTAACAATTATATTTAACTAGTGGGCCCGGCAGACGTTGTCCCGCTCTGTTTATAAAAAAAAATCCTTAACAAATTATATACCAAAACCTTCCCTATGAATTACTTTTTCCGCTGGTGAAAAGAGCACGAAAATCCGTTCAGTAGTTTTTGAGTTTATCGCGAACAGACAGACAGACAGACGCAGTGGGGACTTTGTTTTATACTATGTAGTGATTGATGAAATTTTACCAAAATGTTACCAAAACGTTTGGTAATTTGTTTCAGTATTATACTTTTGATATCAAGGCATGTCGTTTCTCACGTCACGTCATACTATCATATATTTTTTAAGTTATCCCATAACGCACTAACTGCACTGTAACTTATATTTAGGACAGTACAATACAAAATAAGTATGTCCCTCAAGAAATTTACAATTACATGCCGGCCTCTTTCGAAAATGGAATATCCACTAGATGGTCTCAAAATGCCACCGACTAAATAAAATAGAGTCAGTTTTGTCAACATGCACGATGGTCGTGGACCAAGCAAGAGTAGATGTTCTGGCAACCCGCTTGAATTTATACACATCGGCTGATCACAGAAGTTTACACTTTTTTTTCGAACTGACTATACGCTATTGACCTGATGGGCCTTCATAGCTGCACCGAACTAAGATGACTCTACACACTTGCTACTATAGTACTTTTACACCAGGGGTATAGGGGTGCCCCATCTTCCCATTGCACAGGTCCGGCGGACGGAGGAGATGGCCGGTGTGTACACGGCTGTCTCTCAACAAGAGGGGGCCGGCGGCGGCGCTTTTGTTGCTGGGCCAACCGCTGGGCGGTACGATGAAGTCTATAGCCGCCCCAATTACAGCGGAAGACGTACTCCGTGGGGTTTTAGTCCGTGCGAGTCGGACATAACCCACCCTCTCCCCGCGAGGGTGGCGTATCCATAAGGGATTTCCCTACGCTAAAAAAAATAAAAGGGGTATAGGGGTTGTAAACAAATACATAATTGTAATACCCTATATTAAAAGTAATTACAGTCATAGGTACCTATATCATTAAGTCGGAAGTCATATAAATCTAAACAAGAGTGGTTATTATACTCTATATGTAATACAGATCCAAATAAAATGAATATTCAATGTTAATAGACATAATTTTATAGCATGTGTTATTTTTTTAAATCTTATCTTATCTATACTAATATTATAAAGAGGTAAAGTTTGTGAGTTTGTGAGTTTGTTTTTTTTTTTGTTTGTGAAGTTGTAGGGGGTAATCTCAGGAACTACTTGTCCGATTTGAAAAATTATTTCAGTGTTATATAGCTCATTTATCGAGGAAGGTTATATATAGGCTATATATCATCACGCTAAGACCAATAGGAACAAAGCAACAATGAAGAATGTTTCAAAATCGTTATTTTTTTCCACTTGCGAGCTTCCGCAGCATGTTAGCTTTAGCCTAAAATAACTATTCCACGCGAACGAAGTCGCGGGCAGAGGCTATTCTATACATATAATAAGAATATAAATTAACTGTGTTTGTACCTATCAGATTTTTGTAGAAAAAAATATTGCGAGTGGCTAAGAATAAGTAACGGGATTATTTCAATCATTTGTAGAAATGTCAATCTGTTTATTTGTGCACGTATTACTGCTATACCATTAAATATATGTTAAACCCCACTATCCTCGAGTAATATTTAGTCTTCGTTTTATTAAAATCGGGTCACTCTATCAAAAGTTATTCTACTTTGAATGACGACTCGAGTTAAGTACGAGAGAATAGTAGATAAGCAAATGCATTTCAGCATCATAAAAAATTTACTATTTCGCTATTAATTAATATGTTCATACTTTATCTTCCGTACGTCAAATATATAATTTAAAAAAAAAGTGTGTGTGTACTTATGTACACGCGTTAGAAGTTATACTTCTTTGGTGTTACAAGATAAAAATCTTTTCAAAATTTTTATCTCTCACCTTATTCTACGTTTGTAGAAAAAACGACACTAACAATAGAAAAAAGGTATTTAATATATTGAAAGTTTTAATACAAAGAAGTACAAACAACAAATACAAAGAAACAAAATGTTGACTATAGCTAACTTCAGGGTGTCGGTTTTTCGTGACGGTGTGCGCGCGCATCGTAAAAATTTACTCTCATCATTTTTCCCTAACGCGCTAAAAGAAGTATAAAAAACACGGACGAAATCGAATGTATCACCTAGTTAATTACTAATTTATAGAAGTTTGCCTTTGGGCGCGTTATATAACTGTAGTGCTGTGAAGCTGTTAAGACCTTGCTAGGTCAATAGCGTAGTCGGTTCGAAAAAAAAATCGCGTTATATAAAAGTTAAATTAAATACAATACATTACATAAAAAATGTATACTGTAAATAAAAAAATATTCTTAAGAAAACAAACGTCACAGGTGACGTTTCAGACATAGCTAGTAAGCAAATAATAAAAAATCCCATACCTATTAATAAAAGGCTGTTAATATAAAGATTCAATATAGTTTGTAGAAGCTACTGGAATACTGGAATTCTGGAAATAATTATCCGATTCTCAAAATCCTTTCATTGATAGAAAGCTACATTCTTTCTAAATAATATATACTATACTGAACTGTATTGTTATTAAATTTTGTATTGTAATTAACGTGGACGAAACAAAATAAAACAAAATAAATAATACAATCTGAAAGGAAAATAAATATACTTCAAATTGATACAGAGATTGGATGATGCTATCAGTTACATCATGTCTCCGTTATGAGTTACAGTTAAGCGGCTCGGATCCAAGAAGCAGAACGCAGCTTTCGAACAACGTCTAACAAGAATGATCTAACGTGACAAAGCGAAAAAATGATGCCACCCGCCATATTGCCGTAATGGCTGCCACAAAAAAATTAACGGTTTAAAATACCTAACCGCCGAGCGGAGAAAGGCTTTCGATTGCCCCACATATCACCGCACGCGAATCGACTCGCGACAACGAAACAGCCCATCACTACCAATAAATTATCAAATAAACAAACAACCTTATTTCGTTCGGAGAACTGTCAAAGTCACGCGGCGGGATATTTTATCTATGCTCCGTTTCGAAATCCAAACGCAACGTGTAACACACATACGTCTCGCTCTAACTTTCCCGTTAGTTAGTCCCGTCTCGTTCATCGGTCGACATTGAAAAAGAAAGCATATTTTTTTACCGCCGACCACTTTACCCGAGAGTATGTCGAAGAAAGCAAGCCAAATACATGTGTGTAATATTAGAAAGGTCGGTTTTGTGCCGGTTGCATTGCATTAAAGATTGTTGCATAAGAAAATTGCATTTCCCTGGCGCACGATGCGACACGGAGAAATTATATTTTCTCCTTTTGAATAATTGTTAACTCACTACTGTTATATGGGAACTCATAACCGTGGTTACGAAAACAAAATGCTTATTTATTACATGACAATCTGTGCCCGCGACTTCGTCCGCGTGAAACGTAATGCAAAAAACAGTGTTTCGTGTACTGTGTCTTAGATACGTTTTTTGTAAGAGATTGAATTACATTTGCTTACCTACTATTTTCTCATACTTAACTCGAGTCGCCATTAAAATTACAATAACTTTTGATAGTGTGGACCGATTTCAATGAAACAAAGACTAAATGATACTCGAGGATATACTTTATAATTTTCTTGGATCTACGAAACAGACAGATTTTTTAAATAAATGATTGAAGTGTATTTTATCACTTATTGCTAGACACGTGCAACAATTTTTTCCATAAAAAATCTCATTAGTACAGACAATACTTTCTTATTATATGTATAGCAGATGTATAACATGGCACGGCGGACGTTATCCCGTCCTGATAATTAAAAAAAACTTGACAAATTATTTACCTAAACCTTCGTTATGAATCATTTTATCTACAGGTGAAAACCGCAGGAAAATCCGTACAGTGGTTTTTGAGTTTATCGCGAAAAGACAGACAGACGTGACAGAGGATTGTTTTATAATGTGTAGTGACGATTACATATACTTATGATTCACATGAACACATTTATAGTTGCTTTAATTAACTGTATTTTCTACATTGAACCGTTATGTTTTTTTTTTCGAATTGACTATGCTATTGACCAAGCAAGGTCTTAACAACTTCACCGGACTACTAAGGCGAGCGCTTAAGGCACTCAGCCGATTTTATTTTGACAACTAGCTCAAGGGTGCGCGGCACACCTCGGCTTTGGCTGTTGCCTGATACATGGAATTCGCGACCTATCTGAGCTAACCTAAGCTAAGCTGACTATTCATACATATATGAGTTGTTGAAACATATATGTGTACCAAGCATACATACCTCAACAACTCTTATATATATATTTCGTATCGGATAACATGAACCGTTATGTTTCAAATTGATCCGATATTATTTATTATACACCGTAGAAAAACATAACTATGTTTACAAAGCAATTTACACTATTCATGTACAGTTAGGCGGCCTCTTAGAAAGACCTATTAAAGGCACACCTTTGGAAGATGTTAACATAAGATTTGTGCTTACGACTTGAGCTTCGATTTTATACTATTTATAAAATTATTATTATCTTGAAATGAAAAGGCATTATGGAAGAGTTTTAAACTATTGGAATTATCTGCCGATTTTCCTGCACATCTCCAACTAACTGGAATTTTGTTGATGACGTCAACGACTGACGGAGATGTAAAACATAGCAAAGAAACTTAAATGCATCAATAATATCCTCACAGTAGTTGTTGTAGTGAATAATATCCCCATGTTTAACTAATCTCATTCATTTTAATTGTAGCGCGACAAAGTTTTCTGTGAGAAGGTGGTACTACCCCGGACGAGCCGACCCATTCATGCTGAAACCAGTAATAGTTTCAGCATAGCTCTACCACCATTAACCAAACAGTTACAGTAACCAAAACACAACCAATATTACAAAATATACAGCCAAACAACTCAAGATTATGAATAAAACAAAAAAACTATTACATGACATTCCAAGATCTCGCTAAAAACACCAAGCCTTATTTAATAATCCGTGTTGAGATATAATCATAGACATATTTCTATTTTAATTTTAAATATGTTATTGCTACAAAATCGACTGCTTCTAATAGATTGTTTAACCCTACCACCCCGCTTTCGCCATTGCCTCGTTCGTTATTCAGCAGGGTGCAACACGTGCAGGTGAGATCGGCTTTGGTGTCTCATCTTATCTTATATCCTATTATGTTAGGCTGCCGATCACTATGTAACAATTTGCAGTTATAAATAAGATATATGCCAACACCAATACGCTTTTACAAAAATACGTATGTGTATAGCTATATATTAATATTTGCCTTGCACTCTTACACAAAACATTGCATTTAATTCCTGAAATAAAGATACCGATAAATAAATGCATGTTGGTATATAGACCTACAACTGAGAACATCTTAATATTAACACAATCTTTATCTTGTTACGCCAAAGAAGTATAACTTCTAACGCGTGTACATAAGTACGCACACACTTTTTTATACAGCTTTAGTATTAAAGCACTGAGCCACCACATTTTGAAGCGATGATGGATCAATTGATAACGTGTCCCTACAGAGTGTAAATTGCCGAATATTTGGATCTTTGCGAATGAGCCCTTGCACTTTCGGTACAGGAAAATATCGGGATGAAAGCATAAGATGGTGATTGACCTTTTTCTTCTGCCCGCCTTGATAGAAAACTTATTAGACTAAAATATAGGCAATATATATGACTAGCCGACCCGTGCCCACTTCGTTGGGCGGTAATACGTAAGCGTGGAATGGTTATTTTGCGCTAAGACGCAGCGGAAGCTCTGAAAAGGAAAAAATACCCCGATTTTGCAACATTCTTCATTGCTGCTCCGCTCCTATGGGTCTTAGCGTGATGATATATAGCCTATAACCTTCCCTGATAAATGAGCTATATAACACTGAAAGAATTTTCCAAATCGGACCAGTAGTTCCTGAGATTACCCCTTACAACGTCACAAACTCTACCTCTTTATAATATTAGTATAGATTATAGATAATATAATTAGTTAATAGCTTCTGCCCGTGACTTCGTACGCGTGGAATGGTTATTTTGCGCTAAGACGCAGAGGAAGCTATGAAAAGGAAAAAATACCCCGATTTTGCAACATTCTTCATTGCTGCTCCGCTCCTATATGTCTTAGCGTGATGATATATAGCCTATAACCTTCCCTGATAAATGAGTTATATAACACTGAAAGAATTTTTCAAATCGGACCAGTAGTTCCTGAGATTACCCCTTACAACCTCTTTATAATATTAGTATAGATTACGCCATTTTTGGGGCCAAACAGTAATTTTAATATTTTACAGAATGAATCTATTTTATACATATATTAAGACTGTAAACCTAAAGTTTCGATTTCGATTTTCGTGAAAAAAATTGTTGCCGGTGTCTAGGAATAAGTAATAGAATACATTTCAATCATTTTTTAGAAATGTCTGGCTGTCTGTTTGTATGAACACGCGTCACTGCTAAAGTACTGGGTTCACAATATAGAAAAATAAAGCATATCCTCGGGAGTAACTTAGTCTTTGTTTCATTAAAATCAGCCCCCTATATCAAAAGTTATTGTAATTGTAATGGCGCGCCGCGACTTAAGTATGAGAGAAAAGCAAAGAGAAAAGATAAGCAAATGGACTAAATACGTTCAGATGACTTTATTAGTCATTATTTTGTAGATCAGGTTCCACGCGGACGAAGTCGAGGGCACAGCTAGTTTAACATAAAAAAGTAACATAAAATAGTACCGACAATAATTCATCTAAAATATATAGCTCCCATGAAATATCGAACTATTAAGATACGAAAGAAGTTGCAGTCTATACATCTATTTTATCATTATTTATTATTCTATACATCTACGAGTATATCTATACTTAATATATAAAGCTGAAGAGTTTGTTTGGTTGAACGCTATGATCTCAGGAACTACCAGTCCGATTTGAGAAAATCTTTCGGTTTTAGATAGCTCATTTATCGAGGAAGGCTATATATAATCACGCTAAGACCACAAGTCAGGCCGTGCATGGAATGCTGTTCGCATCACTGGGATGGTTCTGTTCAATACCTCCTTGATACACTAGACAGGTTGTAGCGACGGGCTGTCCGTATTGTGAATGATGCAGATATTAACAACAACCTTGAACCGGTCAGTTGCGAAGAGACATCGCCTCACTGAGCGTGTTTTATCGTCTGTATCATGGTGAGTGTTCTGAAGAGTTGTTTAACCTCATCCCATCACTACAAAACTATACGGGTGGGTACGCGTCTCCACAAATTCACAGTAGCAACCATCCCGGCAAAAATGAAGAGGTTCGAAAATTTTTATCTTTGTCGTACTGTGAACATGTTGAATTGCGTCCCAGCCAGTGTGTTCCCTTACTCTTATGACATGGGGTCTTTTAAACGATGCGTGAAGAGGCACATGTGCAGCTCGGCATGATAACGACAACTGCCGTTGTTATGTATTTTTATATTATTATATTTTGTCTGTTTGTTTGTTTGTTCTGGGTAATCTCCAAAAGTGACTGGACCTATTTTAACGGGAATTTTACTTTTTACTGCCAGATAACCGAAATTATAGCGGTTGACATATTCTATTTTATTTGTCCGCGGCTTCGTCCGCATTACTTTGGGCCGATTTTCACGGGGTATTCACTGGTAGATAACAGACCTCATAAAAAATAATTTAGGTTTTTTATTCGCCTTCGGACGCAGTGGAATATCCGTAATGCTTGAACTGATTTTCACGGGACTTTCACTGGAAGATAACTCACCTTATAAGAAGTAACTTAGACTATTTTATTTTGATTCTCAAGACTTCGTCCGCAATATCCTACTATCTCCTAATTGATTGGACCGACTTTCACGGGGCTTTTACGGGCAGATAACTAGCGGGCTCGGAAGACGTTATACGGACGGAGACGGATAATAAAATGAAAACCTTGACAAATTATACCTAAACCTTCCCCATAAATTATCATTCTATCTACTGGTGAAAACAGCATGAAAATGGTAGTTTTTGACTTTATCGCGAACAGATAAGCTGACAGAGGACTTTTTTTTAACCGACTTCGAAAAAGGAGGAGGTTACTATGTTCGGTTGTATGTATTTTTTTATGTATGTTAATCGATATTTTAGTCAATTGTGAACCGATTTTAATGATTCTTTTTTTATTTGAATTGGTACACTATGTAGTGATTAACTGCTACCTATGTATTCGTCCGTGTGAAATTGATCAAAAATATGTTACAACTGCGTGAGACGTGTGCCTTACTGACTCCAAGAATAAATATACATAATTGAAAGACATATATTTGTATGTAATATGAATTATATCATCTTTTTGGTCAATTTGGCGGCCATATTGTTTTATTTACCACGTTTGCTTCTACATAACTCAGTTATTATAGCAACGTATAAGAATAACTTAAGTATATCGACAATACGGGCATATTATATCTATCTATAAAATAAAAGATTTAAGATATATTGTTCGATAATGTATAGCTTATAATTTTCATTACTTTCTTATATAGTGTTAGTGAGCACTGAGTTTGGTATATAGTAGGTTGAAGTTCCAGGTATGTTGCTGATGATAAATCCCATCCCATTCGATATACTATTAGTATTCATATATCTAATGTACACGTTACATGTTACAGTAGATGGCGTTCGTATCGTAGTTACAAATGTTTTTGAAAAAGCGTTTCTGTAATGTAATTTCTCACAATTTTACATTTCTTTAATAAATTTTTAAAAAGTGCGTGCGGAGCCGCGGGTTACAGCTAGTATATAATAAAAATGTAAATCTAACGTTCCTGTACTTTATGATTTTCGTGAAAAAATTGTTGCCGGTATCTAGGAATTAGTAATAAAATACATTTCAATCATTTTTTAGAAATGTCTGGCTATCCGTTTGTATGAACACGCATCACTGCTAAACTACTGTATTCACAATAAAACCTCAAGTCATAAATCATATCTTCGAGAGCAACTTAGTTTTTGTTTCATTAAAATCGGTCCAATCTATAATAAGTTATTGTGATTTGAATGACGGCTCGAGTTAAGTACGAGAGAAGAGTAGTAATCTATACTAATTTACTTGAACGCGCTAATCTCCATTCCGATATACACGTATTCATTTGTGAATCATGCAATTTCGATTGTATGGTTCACAAATGTATATATGTATGAATAGCTTAGAATAGTTAGCTAGGACAGACGCGTCTTTTTCCAGGTAACAGCCCAAGCCGAGGTGTGCGTGCACCCTTGTGTATGTTACCTAAAACCCAAATCGGTTGTGTGCTTTAAGCGCCAACCTTAGTAGTCCGGTGAAGCTGTGAAGACCCTGCCGGGTAAATAGCGTAGTCAGTTCGAGAAGAAAAAAACACTAATCTCAGGAACTACTGATTTGATTGGAAAAATTCCTTCAATGTTACATAGCTCATTTATCGAGGAAAGCTATTGGCTATATATCATCACGTTAAGACTCGTGGGAGCGGAGCACCAATTAAGAATGTTTTAAAATCGTTATTTGGCATTAGTCCAAATTAACTATTATATAACTATATATATAAACTTAAATATATTGTCTATAGTCGAAATAAAAGATATCGTTATGTATTAGAACATTCGTTGGTATATGGGTAAATGAATTGTGACAATAATTGACCTCCTAATATCGATTAAAATAATTGCGGAAATCGTACATAAAAATAGAATATGAAACGATGGTGTTTCTTAGAAACGATAAATCGAAATCGGTGCAAAAACTGTTTCATAGAACAGTATGCAATATACAAGATTAATATGAGGTCTAAAATAATTTCTGATAAATTTTAAACACGACTCGTTTGTCGTTTCCTGTTTGGCCAATTTTAATTCCTATATGTTTTCATATGTGACGATATCAGAACGTATGAATAATCTATATATGTAATAAAAATGTAAATTAAACGTGACTGTATTTATTAGATTTTTGTAAAAAAAAATTGTTAATTGTCAATCATTTTTAGCAATTTGTCTGTCCTTTTTTATGAACATGCATCACTGCTAAAATACCTACATTCGTGACAAAGCCTCTTCATGAAAATCATTAAGCAACATTGAGTCTTTGTTTCATTACAATTGGTTCACTCTATCAAAAGTTATTGTAAACTAGCCGACCCGTGCCCACTTCGTTGGGCGGTAATAGGCATTATCAAGCTACAACTTTTTTCTAGAACTTAATCATATATTTCTCATCGTTAAGACAGCGTTCGTAAGAAACTTTTTCGTTCGACAATTTTTTCTCGGACTCCCCAGATATTACTCCCTACAACCTAACAAACTTTACCTCTTTATAATAATAATATAATTAATTAATAGCTTCTGCCCACGACTTCGTACGCGTGGAATAGTTATTTTGGGCTAACACGCAGCGGAAGCTCTCAAAACGAAAATAAAAACAAATTTTAAAATATACTTCATTGTTGCTGCGCTCCTATTGGTCTTAGCGTGATGATATATAGCCTATGACATTCACCAATAACGTGGCTTTCTATTGGTAAAAGACTTTTCAAAATCGGTGTAGTACTTCCTGAGATTACCCCCTACAACGTCACAAACTTTACCTTTTTTTTTTCTTTTTTTTTTCGAACTGTCTACGCTATTGACCAAGCAAGGTCTTAACAGCTTCACCGGACTACTAAGGCGAGCGCTTAAGGCACTCAGCCGATTTTATTTTGACAACTAGCTCAAGGGTGCGCGGCACACCTCGGCTTTGGCTGTTGCGTGATACATGCGCAAACTTTACCTCTTTATAATATTAGTATAGATTTAATGACGACGCGACTTAAATATGAGAAATAAGTAGATAAGTAAAGGGACTTAATACATTCAGATGATTTCATTTTTCAGTTTTAGTTACATTATGATCCACGCGGACAGAGTCGCGGACACAGCGAGTATACAATATATAACAAGATTCACGTTTTGTTCCCTTTTTAAATACTTTATAAGTTCTTCGAAGGGAGTTTTCGACGGGATCTTGGAATGTCATATAATGGCTTTATATTTTACTAGCAGACACAGCGGACGTTGTCCCGCCCTGATTATAAAAAAATCCTTGACAAATTATATACTAAAACGTTCCTCATGAATCACTTTATCCACTGGTGAATACCACATGTAAATCCGTTCAGTAGTTTTTGAGTTTATCGCGAACAGACAGACAGACAGACGCGGTAGGGGACTTTATTTTATACTATGTAATGTAATAATGATGATAATGATTCAGCCTAGTAAGTACCTAGTAGAAATATGTCTTTGATTCGTGATTAATTTTAAAATATTAAATACTTAATCACTTATTTGTATCGAAGTATACCAAGCAAAATATTCTAGAAGGTTCTTCTTAACGCTTACATGCTTGGAATGAGAATTTGAACGCTTGCAACAAAGTATTAAGAACTAGGCGGTTTTTTGTCCTTATTTAACTAATCCTTACTACTATTATAAATGCGAATGTGAATTTATTTGCTTCTGCCTGCGACTTTGTCCTAGCAATAGTTACTTTGGGTAACACTACCTTTAACTCGCGTTTTCGTTTACGTAGAAGGTGAAAATATTTTTTAAATACGTAGGTACGTTAATCCCGATTTTGAAACAATCTTCATAGATAGTAAACATATTACTATCTTAGAACATATCGTTACATAACATTAAATGACGGTGAACCGTTACAATATCTACATTACAAAAAATAAAAATAACCTAAAAGTGAATAAGAATATTTAAAAAAAGAACAACTGTCTTAAATCATCCGAAGACTCATTATGTTTCGGAGAGTTCATAACAAGAACGGTGATCATATACGGTCGTTCGTTTATAACATTGTAATATTTACAACAATGTTATTCAGAGACAAGCAACAAGAAGTCCATGACCGCCATTTTGTCGTGCATCCGAGCGTCTCGAAACTGGAGCGCGTTTTTAGAACGCGTCACACTTACCAGGTAACGGATTATTGAAGAAAGTTTTGCGGCCGTTCATGCTGAGTATTGAGTGAAGATCTTAGAAAATGAAGGGTGCGTTATTAAGGGCATGTGATGTGGGATATTAAGACGGACACGTACTACATATATAATGAAAATTTAGTTCTTTTTAGGATCTATAACCTCAAAATTACTGAAATTATCGGCATAGGGCTATGGCCATTCGTTGCGGAAATGTAATAGATGATTCCAGACTACTTACTTACCATTTAATGCCCAATGAAATAGACAGGAATCAGCTAGTCTTATTTGCCATTTAATGCTCAATGGAGTGTACAGAACTCAGCTAGTCTTATTTATCATATAAGGTTCAATGAAGTGGGCAGGAATCAACTAGTCTTATTTACCATTTAATGCTCAATGAATTAGGCAGGATTCAGCTATTATTATTTACCATTTAATGCTCAATGAAGTGGGCAGGCCTCAGCTAGTTTTATTTACCATTAAATGCTCAATGAATTGGGCAGGATTCAGCTATCATTATTTACCATTTAATGCTTAATGAAGGGGGCAGGAATTAACTAGTTTTATTTACCATTTCATTCTCAATGAATTGGACAGGATTCAGCTATTATTAGTTACCATTTAATACTCAATGAATTAGGCAGGATTAAGCTATTATTATTTACCATTTAATGCTCAAAGAATTGGACAAGATTTAGCCATTATTATTTACCATTTAATGCGCAATGAATTGGGCAGAAATCAGCTAATTTTATTTACCATTTAATGCCCAATTAAGTGTTTAGGCATCAGCTAGTTTTATTTACCATTAAATGCTCAATGAATTGGGCAGGATTCAGCTATCATTATTTACCATTTAATGCTTAATGAAGGGGACAGGAATTAACTAGTTTTATTTACCATTTCATTCTCAATGAATTGGACAGGATTCAGCTATTATTAGTTACCATTTAATACTCAATGAATTAGGCAGGATTAAGCTATTATTATTTACCATTTAATGCTCAATGAATTGGACAAGATTTAGCCATTATTATTTACCATTTAATGCTCAATGAATTGGGCAGAAATCAGCTAATTTTATTTACCATTTAATGCCCAATGAAGTGTTTAGGCATCAGCTAGTTTGGAGTGGGTAGGAATCAGCTAGTTATATTTACCATTTAAGGTCCAATGAAGTGGATAGGTATCAACTACTATGATTAATAAATCATTTTTTTTATTATAGTATGACAATTTAAGTGCACTGTACTTTTAAACACAGTTGAATGGAAAAATAACTGCGACCGTCGAGTGATCTATGATCTATCGGCAATCGTCGCTTATCCCGGTCTACAAGATTCTCGACAATAGGATCTAGCATATTTCAAAGGTAACAAGTCAAAAGCGAGTCACTCTTATGCTACTCAATTTGATATAGTGTTTTGGTGGGATCTTAGTCTATCATGTATTGGCGTTTATATTTTATTTATAATCTTGTGTTATTTAACTATATATTTTGTAATATTGGTGCTATTTTATGTAATATGGTTCGATTAATGTGCACAAGTGGAAGTGGAATGGAAGTAATACCCTGGCTCATGAATTCTGAAATGTCAAAAAAGTTCCTGAAAAGTTCTAAAAAGAGACCATTATCTTGTTAGAACATCGAGATAATCACTAAAATATTGTCGAAGTCGAATATTACAAGAAAAAGCTCAAATTCATGAGTAGAAATCAAGTATATTTGTCTCATTGATGTTACAATTGTAGATTCACATAGTACTCCGATTGAACAAAGAGGAATTCTAAATGTTTTACAAACGATAGAGCGTTATAAACAAATTTGATGATAAGTAAAAAATAATAAACATTTACATCCAACAATGTAGTACGAATAATAAGCTGATAGATGGCGTTAAAACCAAACGGTTGCGTGTACATGTAAAAACAATATTAACCCCAACCGCACCGTTAAAGAAATAAGTTCATTTAGATAAATTTGTACACCTACGCGTGCATTACTGAACAGTACACATTATTGTTACAATGTTGACTCACGCCGATTATGTTAGGAGGTTTACGAAACTACAACAAACGGTATTGTATGTAAGTAGGCTATTGGATTATTGTGTAAATTATATGACACAGGCTTCATCATATTTCATGATGCTGTTATATAAAATTCGTTTATAAGCGTACATAACCCTATTTATATTATTTAAAACGGTTTAAACATATATTGAAATCTGGGCTTCTCATGAAGGAAAATTTGAAAGACATGATATTTGTGGATTTCGGCTACTGTAATTGTGATATTCGACTTAATAATAAATAGGATGCTTACATCATGCCAAAGAGCAATAGAACGCAACTCACTACAAATAAAACTAAAAGATAGAATTCGGTACAAAAGAATAAGAGAGAAAACCAAAGTAATAGATGCACTATCCTTTGCTCGCAGTTTAAAATGGAGATGGGCAGGACATGTGGCTCGTATCCCAGATAACAGATGGACAAAAACTGTAACTCTGTGGAACGGGCCTCACGGATATAGAAGTAGAGTAAGGCCACAAGCTCGATGGAAAGACGAACTACAATGTGTAGCTGGTAAGAGCTGGACAGGCACTGTAAGGAGTCGCGACGCTTGGCTTTCTCTGGAGGAGGCCTTTACGCGAACAGGGGTCCACGAAAATTAATGAAAAAAATAATAATTTTATTTAAAAAAATGTAGCAATATAATTAAATAAACAGGCTTTTTTATTTTAATTTCAGAGTTTAATGCAGAGGTTCCCAGACTTTTTTCCTCGTTGACCACTTTCAAAATTTATCTGGTTCCGGTGAACCATCTGCATGAACATTTCTACCATATTCCCAAAACTCGTAAAAAAATGTGAAGATTAGATCTAACAGCGGAAATCTTCGAACAAGTTTTTTTTTATTATAGCACGGCAAAATGACTGCACTATGCCTGATGGTAAGCACAGTACAATCTTAAAACAATACAACATACAACCAGCGAGGGCTAGTGTGTCACTGGATCACCTGGGCACCCTTACACCTCTAATGCCTTGTGTATGATAACCAAATTATATTACGTTATACAACACCAATATTATAAAATATAGCGTCAAATGACAGAAGATTATGAATAAAATATAAAATCCATCACATGACATCACATTACATGGGGTGTAAGGGATGTCGAATAACATCATAAGACTTGAGACACCCAAGCCAAACTCACCTGCATGTGGTGCACCCTGCTGAATAACGAACGAGGCAATGGCGAAAGTGGGGTGGTAGGGTTTTAAAGCCTGACTGCGTCGCAACCACCACGTATATGGCGAAAAAGCCCGTCATAGTGATTCGCTTATGCGGGTCGTGTTTCGGGATCAGTCTGTGCATATCCAGCTTTTCGCAGGCCGGCATGACAGCGGCGACCGGCGATGGATAGTCTGTCACTCGATGGTCGCCATTGTTTTTGGATTGTACTATGCTTACCATCAGGCATAGCGAAGTCCCTTTACCGTGCTACAATAAAAAAATAAGTGAAGTGGATGGAAATTGGTACCACGAAGCATGGATTATGACATGACTTACCACAAGAACTCCTTGGAATGTTCGTACAAGAGGGCAACCATCTTCTTAGTTCGTTGAAATAATCGCAAGAAACTTATAATATCATTGCGATTATCATAACTCGACAATGGCAGTAATAATCACTACATAGTATAAAACAAAGTCGCTTTCTCTGTCCCTATATCCCTATGTATGCTTAAATCTTTAAAACTACGCAACGGATTTTGATGCGGTTTTTAATAGATAGAGTGATTGAAGAGGAAGGTTTATATGTATAATAACATCCATTAAATAATGGAGAAATACTGTTATTTTTGAGGTTTCTAATGTGATGTTGTAAATAATTACATAACCGATTCGAAGCAGACGAAGTTGCACAGGTCAGCTAGTTTACTATAGGTAAGTCTTTGAAGTGAAAGGCTCAGAGAGCCTACATACTTCTATAACTGTCCACATGCTTAAGACAAACATAAGCATTAATTTCTCAATTATTAAAAAAAATAATTCTTATTCACTCTCTATATAACATTAAAACACGATTCAATCAAATAGAAAATGACATATATTTGGCGGGAAGTCGTATACAACTTTCATACTATTATGTTGTATATTATACACCACGTTAGACTTTTTTATATATGAGCGTACATTTTTTTAAACTCATATTTATATAAACGTAGTAATATGAATGGAAACTATATAGAATTTATAAATGAGCGGATTTACCGGCTTTTATTTTCTCATAACAATCTATTTAAAAACATAATGATTCTTCTTCTTCTCCTTTTTCTTGTTTTGGCTCCGCAGAAACATTTGCCAGTGTCAATGTGCATAATGATTCTAAATATAGAGATGCGTGATGACACTGTGTCTAAAAAAAGAATGACAAATCAGTGTGATATTGAACTACATTGAAACTATTACAAATAAATATAAAAATAAATTAATTCATCGAAGTGACAGTATAAAAATAATTGTAAATAATACCACATAATAAATAAATTGCTACATCCTACGTAACAATCGATAAGTAGGTACGTGACTTTGAAATGGCGGCGAACAGATAATTTCTCGTCTCAAAATCAGAAAGCGCGGCAACCTACACCGGCTGCATACTTCACCACTCAACCAACATAACAAAGGAAAGTTTAGAAAATTGTATTACATTGCTGCCTTTATATTAGACCTTGAAGAGAAAGTATTAATAAAAGCTTCAATGGATATGAAATTATACAATAGGACAATAAGGTTACGTAGATAAGCTTAGCGAAAATGTTGCTGAGCGAATGTGGGTCACTGCCGCGCATATAACGGCCTGCGCTCGATGCTCGCCCGCGTAACGTTACGTGTGGTGGGAAATTATTTGAATTTGGAACACCGTAGTTTTTTTTTTCTCTCACCGTGCTGCTAGCGCTATTGTTCTTTAACATTTTTATCGTGCCGCTATCGTATCGCAGTTCCAGTTTTGCCAGTGATTACATTCTATGACGCTAAACATTTACCGTTATGTTTGACACGTTTCGAACGATGGATTACCGATTAATTTGTAACGTGAAATCTTAATTTATCGATTTGTATGCTAAAACAACGGTGTTAACTATCAAGATTAATATTCTCACTTTTACAAATCTGTTATGCGCTATAAAATTATGCCGATGATGTTACTCAAATTGTGATAATACTAAACAATAAAAAAACCTGCCTTAATGAAACTTTAATGTGTTTTCAGATTCACTATGTATATTTTGTAAAGAATAAATTATAAATTTTAAAATATACCTTAATAAATACCCTGTTTTAATAAAATACACATATTAAATCTAACAGACAACTGCCACAAGAATAAAACAACATATTACGTGTTTTAACCCAATTTATTGACAAACTTTTCCAAGTCTATAGACTCTTTTTAATATAATGTATATGTAATTAAAGCATTATAAACAGTAAGAAAACAATACAAGTCAAAATATGAGGAATAAGTTAGAGGCTAACATTGGCAACACTTGACAATAAAAATCAAAACAAAAACAAATGAACTGAGGATCTGAGTCTTTTGGCCAATTTTTATATTAAGCCATTATTATTATTATTATATTAGGCCAATATTAAATATTATTATGTGATGTATTTATAATTCGTTTAATTGGTGTTTAAAAAATAATTTTAAAAATACGTAATGCAAATATTAGTCATAGTAGTTGAACTCGTTCACAATAGTCATTTATTGCTGACGAGTATGAATTTAACGGTATTATCTGTAAGCAAACACCCAGTCATAGCAACTTTCCCTAGTTTCAGATCTCGGCTACAGCTTTTGATACACGGCACGTGTGATCTTGATACTTGTAAATATGAAACTATTTAAAAAAGACATTTACGTCGAATCAAGTACTTTGAAGTCCTACAATTAACTATTTTTTTCTGAAGTATACCTTTTAAAATGAGGCCAAATAAACGCGGTAGTTTAAAGTTACAAAAAACTGTTTCCTAATATTTACTTCTCGGTGTATTCCAGTATCTTTATTAAAAAATCAGGCCACTTTTATTAAAATTTATAGGCTTAACATTTCGGAGCATTCCAATCAAAATCAATTAAGAAGAATAAGTCTGCATAAAATTGTGACATCATGATTAATGTATAAGTATCATAGTATGTATATACTGGTTTAAACGATCTAGATTAATTTTTTGGTGCTTTCATGTTGACAAAAAGGCTTCGTATGCATTATCACACAAACTACTCTTTTTTATTTCATGTAATTTTTAAAGCTGTGATATCTTTTGTGTTATTTATTGAAACAAAATGCTACAAAGGGCAGTTTTAAAAGACATTAAACGCACTACTCAACTATAATATTTATTTTGATAAGAATTGACATTATATTAGACAAAATAGCATTTTAAATAACATGTACCTCTCGAGTATGTCATCCTCTTTGACAGATTGGCTGAAACATTTAAGTTTATTGTAAATATAATATATATATTTAAAACTAGCTGTACCCGCAGCTCCGCACGCGTTTTTTTTTAATCGTATTAAATAATTATAGAATTGTGAGACTATGTACAATTACAGAAACGCTCTTTAAAGACAATTGTAAGTACGATGCGCTCGCTACTAAAAGCAACATGTAACGTGTACATTAGTTATATAAATACAAAAGCGTGCCAAATGAGGTTTGTCATCAACAACACATTTGGAATCTTAACCCACCATTTAACTACTACCTCAGTGCTCACTTACACTGTATAAGGAACTAACGAAACAAAAACTTAAAATATTATTATTAAGATTTACATTTACATTATATTTAATATACATTGCCATTATTATAATTAAGATTTTGTGACTATACAAAAAATAAACGCTTGTCTGTTCCTGCACGCACTCCTATGTGGAAGTTACTGTAAGGCAAAGCTCTGCCCGGATAAATAGTTACAGTGCCTTCAGAGTGTTTATTGCCATTCCTGACTGCATCGACTCTATACGTGATTAGTGTAACATCTAAGATCTTTTTAGGAAAACCTCTATATCATTAATGTTATTAATAATTATAATGCCGAATTGTAAACAATAGGCTGATAATTATTTCTCTTATTAAAAATAAAGAATGAGTTTTACTAAATTTCATGCAAAGTTGCGGGTAACAGCATCTTGCTAAATTTTATTCAGACAAAGTCGCGGGTAACAGCTAGTCTAAAATAGAATAACCTCAATCACTTTTTATTAGGTTCGCTATCTACCAGTGAAAATACCGTGAAAATCGATATAACCGTTTTGGTGACAGCACAGTGGGCGAAGCCACGGTTAACAGCTAGTCTAAATTAAAATAAATTAAATTACTTTTTATAAGGTCCGCTATCTGCCAGTGAAAGTCCCATGAAAATCGGTCTAACCGTTTTGGAGAAAGCACTGTGGGCGAAGCCACGGTTAATAGCTAGTATAAACTAAAATTACCTAAATTACTTTTCGTAAAGTCAGCTAACTGCCAGTGAAAGTTTCGTGAAAACTGGTCTAACCGTTTTGGAGATAGTGTTGCGGGCGAAACCACGGTTAACAGCTAGTATAAACTAAAATGGCTTCAATTACTTTTTATTACGTCAGCTATCTTTTAGTGAAAGTTTCGTGAAGATCGGTTGAACTGTTTTGAAGATAGTACTGCGGGCGAAGCCACGGTTAACAGCTAGTCTAAATTAAAATAGACTAAATTACTTGAAATGATGTCTGCTATCTGCTGGTGAAAGTTTGGTGAAAATCGGTCCAATCATTTTGTAGATAGCATTGCAGACGAAGCTGCGGTTAATACTTAGTCTAATTTAGAGTAACCTAAGAAACCCGCTGTAATTTCAACTATGTGTCAGTGAAATTCCCGTCAAAATCGGTTCAGCCGTTTCGAAGATTACCCGGATCAAACAGACAGACAGACCGACAAAAATTTTAAAAATTGCATTTTTGTTATCAGAAGCGTGTATACTTTCATACCCAATCAGTGAAAAAATTTTATTTTGATATTACATACAGACACTTCATTTTTATTATATGTATAGATAATCGTAATTTTATATAGACCATTATTTTTATTATGAAATTTAGTAAAGTTTCAGTCAATGCTACTGAACAGAGAAAGAATAGTAGATAGATAGTTTAACAAATGTTCGACGTGAATCTTTAAATTGGCATAACTTTTTTATTTATGAACCGATTGACATGAAACAAACACTAAATGTTAAGTAAAGCTTACCACGATATATCAGTCAACCACATCCAAATCGGATAAGGCGTTTCTGAGATTAGCGTGCACAAACGCACAGACAAACAGATAAACAGACAAACAGACAAAAATTCTAAAAATCATTGTTTTGGGTTCTATTGCATTTATAAAGACCCCTAATAATAATTTTTCTCATATATACTTCATGTACAGACAGCGGTCAGTTACATTTTTATTATATGTATAGATAAAAATTTAAATTATAGTTAAAATAAAACAGTCTATTTTACGCCTTTTAATTTCACTAAATTACGCTATCCAAGTCAGTCTAGGCTCCTACAGTAATAACACTTCATGTACAGACAGCGGTCAGTTACATTTTTATTATATGTATAGATAAAAATTTAAATTATAGTTAAAATAAAACAGTCTATTTTACGCCTTTTAATTTCACTAAATTACGCTATCCAAGTCAGTCTAGGCTCCTACAGTAATAACTCCGATGTAATGAGATCTAGGCACCTGCAGTAGTATTTTCCGACGTTACAATACCGAGACACCTACAAACCTATTTCCACATACAACAACCTATCGCAAAAGATAAAACTGTATAGTGTGGATTATACTTAGATAATATATCTTCTTCTTTATATATACATTTATTCTGTACGTGTGTATGTCACTGAACTCGTCTTAAATGTCTGGACCGATTTTGATAAAATGTTGTGTGCGTGTTCCTTAGGGTCCGAGAATGGTTTAGATTCACAATTGGTCACAGTAGGTGGCGCTGCGGTTGAATATTATATTTTTTTTTATTATCAAGGCAGGACAGCGTCCGCTCAACCCGCTAGTGTACATATATTTTCTGTGTTACTAGTGGATCGACGTAACTTCAAATCCTTGCAAACTAACCGGAACTTTCGGCGAAGGAACACATCGTGATGGAACTATAGCATGATGGTAGAGCTTTTCTATGTTCTGCTGACTAGCTACTACCCTCAGACTGAAAACCTGTAAGCAAGCCTATAGGTGTGTTACGGCTGCTGCAGTTAAGAACTAGTCCCCCCACTAGATTTAACGTGTTAGACTACATCTATCAGCTAAGATTATATCATTTATTAACATCGGGTAAGAGTGTCGACAAAAGATAAAACCTATATAGTATATACCTATTATACCCAACTATAATGAGAACACGTGGTAGGTGGTAGGTGGTAGAGCCACGCTGAAACTATTACTGGTTTCATCATGAATGGGTCGGTTCGTCCGGGGTAGTACCACCCTCTCACAGAAACACCGACGTGAAGTAACAATGGATGCATTGTTGCATTTAGTTCGGTTAATGAGAGCGCCGGAGACCCACCTCCCCTGTAGCTGCTTTCCACCATTGCACTGCTCGTCATCGGCAGGGAATTCATCCCCACACATTGCCAACGAAATGGTCTCGGACGGTCTGGTTCCAAACGGATTTCCTTCCACGAACGATCCGGTTGTGGAATAAGCTTCCTGCTTTTCCTGGAGACTACACTATGGGGTGCTTCAAGGGGAAAATAAATAGGTTACTATATATTAGGTTATAGGTGTCGGCAACGCGCATGTAACGCTTCTGATGTTACAGGCGTCCATAGGCTGCGGTGACCGCTTTACATCAGGCGGCCCGCATGCTTGTTTGCTACCGTCGTGGTATAAAAAAAAAAAAAACAAAAAAAAAACATTCCCCCTCCCCACAAACACAGACTGGCAACGGACTTGCAACTCCCCTGATCACTTAACGTCAGGTGACACAATTGTTCGTTTGCCTCCTATGATATAAAAAAATAGCAAGATGACATTATGAAAAGTCTTATACAAGCAACAGTCTCTTCAATTTTTTACATACGTATAGACTATATAACGTGGTAACTATCTCACTTTTTGTAAAGTTAACCAGATTTCCAAACACTGACTTAAAGGATCAAGATCGTTCGTTCAGCGTACTCGTAATGCACTGAGTACGGGCGGTGGCTGCAGCTTTCACTGCAGTCTGGGAGAAGGCAGCCGTGAACAGTCTAGACTATGTTCTAATTGATCTATTACCTCAACTCTTATACCCCACGGCTATTCATTGGAGAATATGTAAAACTATATAACTTTTTTATACATGATATTAGAAAAGTTATTGTGTCTGAGACACTGAGTCGGCACTTTTTTAAACTTTCTTAATTTCTGTTCAAAAATTACTTACCTGCACAGTTATTACTTTAAATAACCTTTGTTACTAATTATTATAACAATAATGAATACTGTACTGCCCAAAATAGCTTATATAGTAACCAATTAATTTTACCAAGTATAATACTACTGTTACCCACTACTTCTTCCGTGTGACATTTAACAAAACATTTTTGTTCAGTGTTAACTTGCGCGTGGAAAGCGTGCGGTATTAGCCACTCTTTCTATAATTCATTAAGTATATTTGCCCTATACATTAACGCTATTTTTTTTTCTAAAACAAAAGTAGCCTAAATTACGCCCTATAACATAAACTATTTGCCAGTGAACCTCCTATCAAAATCGGTCCTACTGCTTCGGAGATCTGTCGGAGCAAACAGACAGACACAAAATTATAAAAATTGGTTGTTTTATGAAGTTCTGTATATAGGTTTTTATATATATATGTATATAGGAGGCAAATGAACAGGTGGGTCACCTGATATTAAGTAATAACCAGCGTACGTAGACACTTGCAACACCAAGGAAGTCGCAAGTGTGTTGCAAGCCTGTTTTTGTGGGAGGAAGGGTGGAAGAGGAGGAGGGAGAAGGGAGGGGGAGAGGGGAGATGGGCATCCGGCGCTCTCACTGACCGAACGAAACGCAACAATGCAAGCACTGTTACTTCACGTCGGTTTTCTGTGAGAGGGTGGTGCTACCCCGGGTGAGCCGGCCCATTCATGCTGAAACCAGTAGTAGCTTCAGCGTGGCTCTACTACTTCTAAACATATCTATATATTAATAGGTGAAGCCTAATCTTTGTATCCCTTTTTAACGGAATTGGGGGAACGGATGAACGTGAAACTTGGCATAGTTAAAGTTTATATGGAGGAGAAGTGCAGAAAGCTATTTATTTTATATAAAACGCATTAGAAGTACATTAAATTAATTAAAATATGCATTACTCACACTACTGCTTTAATTTTACATAACATATACACACATGTAAATAAAAAAGACATTTTGACATCTATTAATAAATGACTTCAAAAAAGGTTGTGTAGGAGGTTGCTATGCTCGACTGTATGTATTATTTTACTCTTACGTTCCAATTACCCTTTTTCATTCTACATTCAACAATGATATTAACCCTAATAAAATCCAAACTTAAAAAAAATCAATGGACTATGGTCGAATGTCGACCACTGGGCGCCCACTAGTTCATATAAATACACATATAAAAATATATACATATAAAAAGCTATTATTTTAGTATTACAAACAGATACTTCAACTTATTTATAAATATAGATAAAAATAGTTATTGTTACTTTCTTATTTACTTAGAGTAATATTTCTAAAGGTATTCTTTAGATATACAAATGTATGTAACCACCGCATTATTTTCATATATCTTATGAGATTTAGCAACGTTTATTATTTACTCCGAAACACATTGTTACGAATTACATCAAAATATATTGTACTACCGTCGCGACGGACATTGTCCCGTCCTGATAATAGAAAAAATCCTTGGCAAACTATATATCTAAACCTTTTTCATGAATATCTTTATCCACTGGTAAAAACCGCATTAAAATCAGTTGAGTAGTTTTTAGTTCATCACGAACAGACAGACAGTCGTAGCTGAGGACTTTATATATAATATGTAGTGATTTCCTCTCTATTTTCTAAAAATACAACTTGCATGTACTACACACATAACCTTCTGGAAGAAATTGTTTAAATTCCAATGAGAACCGTATAAAAATCTATTGTAGCTTAGAAGAACTAAATGCATACAACAGATAGACGCGGAAAGCGATTTTTGTTGTATTAGTAACGGATTCGAACGAATGTACTAACAAAGAAAATGAGATCAAACCTTCCCTTTACAGTGTGACCATGTAATAAATTAAAGTGTGGCCATGTTATAAAATAAAATGATAACTTAACTCCATTATATCAATATTTTTAGATCTCTCTACTGTCTTATGTCTCAATCGATCACTAATTTATTATGTGGATATTTTTTTATCAAATTTATCTCATTTCTGTATTCAAAAGACTAAGTTAATAATTTCTATTCATTATTGCAATTATTTTTGGATAATATCTCAAAAACTCAAACCTGCATACATCAGCCAGTAGCATGTGACACATTCTATAGATTCACAACTTATATAGCCTTTTTCTGATATAAACCCCAAAGCACTATAGTATTTCATTCCAATACACACACTATAATATACACTTTATAATATAATAATAGTGTGTCTATATCTTGTAATCTTTTCTTTTATATCATAGGAGATAAACGAACAGGTGGGTCACCTGATGTTAAGTGATCACCTCCGTCCAAAAACAGTAGCAACACCAGGGGAGTCGCAAATGCGTTGCCAGCCTGTGGTTGGGGGGGAAGGGAGGAGAGAGAAGTGGGGACGGAATTTGGTCCTCCAGCGCTCTCACTGAGCGAACGAAACGCAGCAATGCAAGCACTGTTACTTCATGTGGGTGTTTATGTGACACTACTACTACGGCGGTACTACCCCGGGGGAGCCGACCCATTCATGCTGAAACCAGTAATAGTTTCAGCGTGGCTCTACCACCTACAAAATCTAAAGGTCTTTGCTATTAAATATTTGTAGGACGTTGGAAATTTAGATGTTAATTACTTTCTACAATCAATAAACGGTGTATATTATACCATAGAATATACAGAACTATAAATTTTGTTCATTCAATTTGCACAGTATATAAAATATTTTTTATATCTATGGGAAGTCACATTCAACAAGTTAAAGCTCAAAATAGCTTAATGCAATTAATATATTTTACACCAAATACACAATCCTCTGTATACTCGATTCAAAAATACACCATTTTACACTAATAAGAAGAAACAGTACAACCTCTCTCAGTTAGGTTCCAATACCAAAAAATATAAATATTTGATTTTTCCAACATTTTCTTTCTAATAAAACTCTCCTGACATTTACAAACGCAGCAAAAAAGATTTAGTGAAATACTTAGATGCAACCGCTCTGAATGTGATACGGCAGTTGATTGTTAATTATATTTAGTATGCATGTTATGCAAAGTATTTGCACACAAAATCATAAATTAATCATAATTAAATTTATCATAATAAACAGTACTCAAAACCAATAAAACCACAATTAATATTAATTGATTTGATATAATATAATTCCGCGAATCGGTTCCTCGTAACACCGCAAATAGGTTACACCGTATTTCGATTTAAAAAACAGTTTCTGTTGAAGAAACTTTTCCGGCCATGTAATAATATTACCGTAAAAGTTTTACAACCTCCTTTCCGACGCGTAACTGGCATTGGCATTGCGTGCGTATACGCAACAAGAGCACACTGTTACACTAACGCAAACAAATCTTCTATCTCGACGCTCATTGGTCAACGCTCACTAACGCACTAATCGAATACGCACGTACTACTTATAATAATTACTCACACATTGAAAATTTATTTACAGAGATGAGTCACACAACAACGACGGTATAATATATACGAGTGTACGCATGTGTGAGTAAAGAAAGGTGTTTCGCCAGGAGAAATGGGTACGAACGTTTGAACGGAACGGGCAATTAAAACAATGATTAATATGTGTCTTTATTTAATTATATGACAGGTATCATATTTTATTTAATTTATCGGTATATTGACCTGTAAAAATGTTGACGAGAGACGATGGTAAACAATTATATTGAAAGTTTTTATTAAGGTATCTATGTACCCAACAACTTTGAAAATTCTTTAAAGATGTAACTCATATTCAGAAAGATTATGAAGTGGGAATCGACTTTGGTGCGGACAAAAGTTCGGAGATCGATACGTTCTCTTTTACATTGGCAGAAAAATAAGTTTGAAATTTGTGATTACTGTTGTTGTATCGTCATCATTATTGAATAAAACCTCTTTTATATAAATCGATTGTTGACGTTCAGATCTCAGTTAATTAATAGTATCGAGACTCCAACTTTTTGGTAGTCATGCACGTGAACGTCAACAAAAAAGAACAAAGTGTCATTTCATTCTTCTGTTTTCCATCGAACTATCGAGACGATCATTATAATGAGCAGCTGAAACAAATATTATCATCAAAACAAGAATCATTATCCAACATTCGTGGAAGCTCAGCGGCCAGCTGGAACAGAGAGAAGATCACGAGGTACGTGCATTGTATCTTTACTGTTGTTAGCTGGATCTGAACGAAAACTCTAAAGGTTCTCGAAGACCCTTCGGGGTCCCCCAGTGTAGCAGAAAGCCACTTCGGCGGTGCGCATGCTACATCTTTTTGGTGCCGAAACCCGGGAGCTTCCAAATATCGATAATTTACGCATGGTATTAACCTATAAACAGCTCAAGATATCTGATCACTGTTCATTCGTTAACTATTCTATATATCTAAGTATCTATCTATTCTGTATTTTCATTTTAAAATTATTGTGAAATCAAATTATGCAATCATTTTTAATATTCATTATCGGTGCATAATTTTATTCGGTTCACAGTAATTTTATTATTCCTTCTCGATCTATATCATAATACACATTATCGTTTCACATAATCTTTACAAACCAAAATCATATCATTTTACGTATAATTATTTCGCTTTTCGTTTTTTCGCCTCTTAGATTTATTTGTCATTCATTCGTTGCATTTTGAATATATTGTGACATTTGACATATACAGGCTACCACGCAGTTATCAAAAACCGTTGTTTTTTCTTATACATCATACACTCAACTTGTGTGATAGCTTGTACAGTGCCTACGTGACTTCGTATCATACAAATCGCTAATATTCACTTTTCGCCCCTACCATAGTACTTTTATCATAGTGCCCGTACCACAGTAATTTATTAATTTAATTTTAACGCGTTAACATTTCGAATTAAAGCATTGCAATTGCATAAAGGTGTAATTGCAATACAAATTAATAATAATACTTTATTATTCATTATTGTAATCAACGTTTGTACCGTAATACATACTTGCTTTCACGATGCCTTTCTCAAGTAAATATTCCAATCGTAAGTCAGTTACTCTAAAGAAATCTAAGTCTAGGTCTGTTGATAGCGAGTATACTGAACGGGATTTACCGTCTTTGCGAAGGAAACGAACTATCGCCTTTAAACGGTTAACTAAAACTTTTGAAGTAGGCGTTTTAGCGGTAAATGATCCTAGTCAGCGCGATTTATTTCTATCGTATCACGAAGAAGTCAAACAAAATGCGGAGAGTTTTGAGGATGCTCATTTCACCATTATAGAAATTCTTAATGATCCAGAACACGAGGATAATGAGATTCAGGAACGTTTCGATGAGATATATTACAAAGTGATGGCGATCAGTCGTAACCTGTCTAGGGATGATTCGAATCTTTCTCATGGGAGTTCAACTGCAGTTAACATCCGATTGCCAAAGATCGTACTACCGACCTTTAATGGTGACATCAAAAAGTGGCCGGCATACTTTGATACTTTCAATGCATTAATTCACAACTCCTCGTCTCTTACTGATACGGAGAGGTTCCACTACCTCATATCATCTCTCAGTGGTGACGCGTTGACCGTAGTCAAACCCTTCCCAATGACTCATGAACATTATCGCGATGCATATAATGCTCTCATTGCGCGTTATAAAAATAAACGCGATCTAGCGTTCACATGTTGGCGGGACATTTTAAGCATCGAATTCAACAACAATGATGCTCATAATTTTCGAAAATCACTTGACCTATTCGACGAAAATTTGAGCATTTTAAAAACAGTTAATCTGCCAATTGATCAATGGGATTTTATTCTAGTATATCACATTTTATCGAAACTTAATCCAAAGTATCGTCGCGATTTTGAGGAAAAATATGCGGACGTTGAACTACCCACATATCAACAATTAAAATCCTTCTTACAATCTAAGTGTGAAGCTTTACTGCGTGACACCCACTTCATAGAAACAGTTAAGCTAACTAAGCCTCAACAAAGTATTGCGACTGAGCAACTGCAACCTAGACGTAGTACATTTCATACGCTTGTTGCCGCGACTCCCGCAAGTACCAACAATAAAACCGAAAGCACACCTACCACCATTCCGTATACTAGCAAATGTTCTTTCTGTAAAGATTTTCATCCAATATCGGCATGCTCCGAATTCTTAAAAAAATCGTTGGATGAACGGATGAGAATTGCTACAGAGAAAAACTGGTGCTTTAATTGTTTGAAATCTTCTCATCAATTAAAAGACTGCAAGTCTATTTTTTCATGCCGCACGTGCAAGCGGAGACATCATACCTTACTCCACCGTGACAAAGTCAGCGAAACTAATCAAACCGTGTCATCCCTGCTGACAAGTTCACCTTCACACACGACCGTATTGCTGGCAACTGCAATCGTGCAAGTTCGAGATGCTTCAGGTGCGATGCAATCATTCCGTGCTTTGTTTGACACCGGAAGTCAAAGTAACTTTATTACAGAATCTGCCATCAAGTGTTTGAATTTAAATTCGGCTCCAGCTGACATCAATGTCAGTGGAATCGGGGGCGCAGTGGCTCCTATAATCGGTGATGTTACTTGTGCTGTAGGTACGAACAACAAGGTTCTTTTTAATTTAAACTTGCACGTTATTTCAAAGATATGTGGAGATCAACCTATAACAAAATTAAATACATCGGGGTGGTCACACATCAATTCGTTGAATTTAGCAGATCCTGGATTTGATATCCCAGGGTCTATCGATATTTTGTTCGCTGCAGATGTCTTCACTGATTCACTTCTAAATGAATGTATTAAGGGGAATACAAATCAACCTACTGCGTTTAAATCGGTCTTCGGTTGGCTTCTATTGGGTAAAACTGATCTAGCTTCTAGTACACTGGTAGACGCATCGTTAGACATTGATAATGAAATGCAGTCATTAGTTCAATGTTTCCGAGAACTTGACTCTTACCCAAAGACATCCCTTCCGAGTTCTGATGAAGCTTTGTGTGAACAAACATTTATAACTAATCATTCTCGCGATTCTTCAGGTAGATACATTCTTCACTCACCATTTAAGGCCAAGGTGGAACCTATCATCGAAGGATCTCGTGCTATTGCGATAAAACGATTCCACACTACCAAACGTCATCTATCACGTGATCCTTCTTTACGCAATCAATATCTAGAGTTCATGGATTATGAGAATTACACACAAATACGACTTTTATGCGCCAAGTCTTGTCTATCACCCATCAAGTCAATTTTGTTAACTCGTTTAGAACTTTGTGCAGCTGTTCCACTTACAGACCTTACAATAGTTGTTTTACACAATTATCTAGATAAAGCACCCATTCGCATTGTTCATCTGTGGTCTGATTCAAATGTCATTCTATCTTGGATACATTCCCATTTGTCAGGTTGGATCACTTTTGTGGCTAATCATATTAGTCACATTCAAGACTCGTTTACTGCAGAATCTTTGTATCTTATAGCGTCAGCTAACAATATTGCTAATGTGTGTTCTCGTCAAGAACTTCCACACAACCTTCTTCAATATACGTTGTGGCGGCCTTTCTGGTTATCAGAACCTGAGCGTTGGCCAATATCGAAAGAATTTCCATTACCAAACAGCGATAAAGATAATATAGTGTCTATTGAGGAACGTAGATCGGTTGCGTTGCTTATTCGTGTTGGGAGTAGACGCGATTCATTAATCAATCATCTAATAAATCAGTTCTCTTCGTTTGTAAAAATTACTCGAATCGTATTATATATGAAACGTTTCACTCACTACATTATAAATCCAAGAGCACGCCAAGGAGGTACAATTCTAATTGATTTTGACAATACTCACTCACTGCTACTAATCGTAAAGTTCGTCCAAGATTCATCATTAGCTTGCGAAATTCAACGACTTAATACGAATCAATCTTTAGCAAAACCATTTCGAAGGTTAAATACGTTCTTGGACGAGCAGGGTATTCTCAGGTTGGGCGGTCGTATATCACGTGCTGGTTTAGAGTTTGAACAACGACACCCCGCTCTTTTACCCAGTGATCATCCATTCACGTTCAAATTCATCGAGTCCATTCATCGTAGTTATCGTCATACCAGAAAACCTAACTAGTATCTTTAGTCCATATTAAGTCGTATCATTAGTTCTAGTTTACTCAGTTAACAATCCATGTTTTTTATATATTTTGTTGTATTTCTCTATTTTGTTTGGAAAATACCATGGGTATTTTGGTGGGCGGTTTGTATCGTCATCATTATTGAATAAAACCTCTTTTATATAAATCGATTGTTGACGTTCAGATCTCAGTTAATTAATAGTATCGAGACTCCAACTTTTTGGTAGTCATGCACGTGAACGTCAACAAAAAAGAACAAAGTGTCATTTCATTCTTCTGTTTTCCATCGAACTATCGAGACGATCATTATAATGAGCAGCTGAAACAAATATTATCATCAAAACAAGAATCATTATCCAACATTCGTGGAAGCTCAGCGGCCAGCTGGAACAGAGAGAAGATCACGAGGTACGTGCATTGTATCTTTACTGTTGTTAGCTGGATCTGAACGAAAACTCTAAAGGTTCTCGAAGACCCTTCGGGGTCCCCCAGTGTAGCAGAAAGCCACTTCGGCGGTGCGCATGCTACAGTTGTCATATTGTTATATTTTTCTATTAGAGAAATTAGTTACTTCTAATGATTTCAGTAGGTATTCTAACAAAAACTTTCTGTGACATTTTATCCGACTACACATGTGCACAAGAACTGAAACGATATTAAGCAAGATGCAACTAATAAAAAAAAACGTAGCCGTTGTGTGCAAATTACGCAACAACTACTAAACAGAACTACTACCAAACCTCTTTTGTTTTAAATTTTAGTCACTTTGTCCTTATTAAGAAAAAAAATATCACGATATCATTTATTATAAAGTTATTTAAGTTTATTTTTATAACACACCTCCAATAAGAATCTTATTTAATAAATAAAAAGCCCGTTTATTCCAAAAATCAAGGAAGTACATTAGTTACAATAAATATGTTATAAAAAAGTAATGTTATTAAGGTAAGTTATATTATAAGTGATTATAATCTATTTTGGTTTCGATCCCTCTCGGGTAAACGCCTCCTCTAACTCCTGCCATGTATCTCTGTTTTTCGCTGCGTTGGGTCAATCTGTTGCTATTTTACGAAGATCGTCTGTCTGACCATCTTGTTTTAAGTCTACCTGTTCTTCTTTTTCCAATTAGACCCGTCCACATCGTAGCAACTTTAGTCCACCTTTCCGGTTGCATCCTTACAACGTGTCCTGCTCATTTCCAGTTTGATTTCAGACTATATTCTAGAATATCAATTATTTTTGTTTTTACTCTAATGTCGTTATGTAGTAACCTGTCCTGAAAAGTATCTGATTTACAAATGCAAAATACTGCATCGCAACAGATTTTGAACTTGAGACATACATGAACACGATGTTAATGTTGCATCATGTTAACCTTTAAGTTCAAGCATTTAAGGTAGATGCACACAAACATAACATAACCTAGAACATGAGAGAAAGGTAGCGCCGGCCCCCTTAAACACGGCGCGAGCAGCATTCGAGAATGTTGTGGAAATTTGTTAAGATTACATTTATTTAATTTAGTGATTGTTATGATTATTCTCATTATCTTACCATATTTAATTAATTTTAGGGGAAAAAGTACTAATAGATAAAAAAGAAACAATTTTTGTTTTTTTCTTTGAGAACCAAACTTCTAACTTATTATTGCCATCGTTGAGTAGCTAATTTTATGTCTCTTGTAATAATTTTAATATTCTAACAAACTTAGAAATTTTCAGGGTGTTTTTGTGGCTTCTCAAAATCAACGCCCCGTGATATTATTTCCCATCCACTTCACTTATCCGCAATAACCAAACTATATTACGTAAAATACCACCAATATTACAAAATATAGAGCGATATAACACAAGAATACGAACAATATATAAAAATCACTACATGACACGCTAAGTTCCCGCCTAATAATCCAAGATTTCATTTTTAGAGATTTTTATATTTATTCTCATTATCCTACCATGTTTAATTAATTTTAGTGAGGACCAATAAATAAAATAATCAAGTCGTAAATGTAATTATAAAAATTTATTAAAAATGTTTCCTAATACATTAATTTAAAAAAAATCGTCGATAAACTCTATCACCGTTTGAACAAACAGGACCTTTTGCCCAACGATTTTAATTTATGAAGAACGTCTTTATGCTTTATATTTTATTATAACTCGCCCCATTACATATCGATAAATTATAGCTTTATTGTTTTATATTGTAGCTAACTGATACGCGCTACTTCGCCTGTGTCGTTTATCATCTTAAAATATGTTTTATGTATAGTTGGAAAAAGCAATAGCACTACACAGTTTCCCCACTTATCAACCGCAAGAAAACACACATCGCTGAATGCGTAGTTCTCATAAAAGTTTTTTTAAAGTAACTATAATAACTTTAGGTATATTACATTGAGCTGTTGCATGATAACTTTTTTTTTATAAGGATCGGTGAACTAAGAAATAAAACATACAAATTTCATCGAAATGAAAAGTTTTTTGTGATGCGCACACAACAGCAAACCTAATAAATATCTGGTGGTCGAAATTCGATAATAATTAACTTTTAAAGCAACAATATTATGAAAAAAAACATTTTTAAATAAAATACTAATAACGTGGTAGATAAATATCGTGGTATTTTGTTGTATTAGATATGAGCAACTTAAAAAAAATTGAACCGTCACGGGACGCCTGGCAGATGTGAAACGTCGAAATTGTTCAAAACAAATGAATCTCAAATTCTCAAATATTCAAACTACACTATATGTATGCAAGCTCAGTGCAGCAAGAGAGATTTACCCAAATCTATAGATCGACATTAATTCTGAAGTTTTTGAACGGTGTGCCGTGTTACACAACAAACTTCTCTAACACTGAGACTAACCATTCATATGAATCAAAACACTCACACATAAACGTAAGCTTGTATAAACACAACGTGACCTAGAACTTGAGAGAAAGGTACGAAGAATCGAGATACTCCGCCCCTCCATTTAGAATAGTAGCGTCGCCGTGCCCTACCACCGGACCTCAGACTTCGCCTATCACAATGACTTCGACCGAACTGCGCTTCGATCTAGGATACTATAAGAGTTGTTAGTGCCATAAACAATATCTCTGAGGAGGAAAGTACTACCGAGTCAGCCAAAAACCTATTCGCAACTTTAATTCTCTGGATTTTTTATTTTATTTGGACTAATGCTGTTTGCTTGATGGCCCCGTAACAGCTTCACCGCGCTTTTTAACCAAGCGTTCAAGAAATTTGATCTTTAACAAGCCTTATGGCACAATTTTGTAATTGACTAGCTGTGCTTGCGACTCCGTCTGCGTGGAACCTAATGTAACAAAACAGTGATTAATACAATCATCTGAAATTATTAAGTCCATTTACCTATCTACTTTTCTCTCGTACTTAAGTCGCGTCGGTATTAAAATTACAATAACTTTTCAAACTGAACCGATTTTAATGGAACTTTTTTTTTTTTATGTCATAGATGACAAACGAACAGGTGGGTCACCTGATGTTAAGTAATCACCACCGTCCATGGACACTAACAACACCAGAGGAGTCGCAAGTGCGTTGCCACCGTTTGGGGGGAAGGGTTAGGGGAGGGAGAGGGAAAGGAGAGAAGGGAGAGTAGGGGAGGTGGGTCTCCAGCGCTCTCACTGACCGAACGAAACGCAATAATGCAATCACTGTTACTTCACGTCGGTTTTCTGTGAGAGGGTGGTACTACCCCGGACGAGCCGACCCATTCATACTGAAACTAGGAATAGTTTCAGCGTGGCTCTACCACCATTAAAATACCAATATAGACTAAATGGTACTCGAGGATGTGCTTTATGATTTTCTTGAAAAGGTTTTATCGTGAACGCAGTACTTTAGTAGTGATGCGTGTTCAAGCAAACAGACAAACAGACATTTGCAAAAATGTTTGGAATGTATTTTATTACTTACCCCTAGACACCTACCTACATTTTTTTCGAAAATCGAAAAAATACAGACACTTTAGATTTACATTCTCATTATATCTATACTATTATTATAAACAGGTAATGTTTGTGAGGTTGTAGGGGGTAATATCTGGGGAGTCGGAGAAAAATGGTCGAACGAAAACGTTTCTTACGAACGCTGCCTTAATTATGAGATATATATGATTTAGTTCTAGAGAAAAGTTGTAGCTTGATAATACCTATTACCGCCCAACGAAGTGGGTACGGGTCGGCTAGTGTATAGATAAGTATAATTATTTATTATGTCATTTATACAATGAAGACAGGTCCAACTTATATGTTAAAATCTATCAAGACCTAAATACCTACCGCATTAAGTAAATAAATCGTGGTGGCATAATGATTTGACCGGCACGATCTGAATCCAATGCCCGCAGGTTCGAAAGGTACCAACGATTTTTTTTTTTAATTCGCCTACATTTACTAATTTAAATTGGTAATACTGAGGGTGAAGGAAAACATCGTGAGGCAACTTGAACCTGAGAAATGTTCTTGTAGTACTACTGTATGTGGGAAAAATATAGAACTATGGATTTCTCAGAGTTTGAAATCACCAATACGTCGTGGGCTGGCGTGGTGATTACGCCCATACCTTCCTTCGGGAAGAGGCCTATGGCCCTGCAGTGGGTTTCTTACAGACTGATGATGATGATAAGGGATTCGACAGCACCTTGTTAAAATTTGGGTAGCTAGCTTATTTTTGACAACTTCAGTCAATCCGCGCGTATCTAAGCAACATATAACTATTTCTTTTTCACCACTGATATTGAGAATACGCCATCTTACTTCCACGTTTTATCTTAAACATTGTGGTATGTGTGCGTTTTCGTGCCACTTGTTTTGTCAAAATATGTAGGTATCTACAGCTTTTTAGATATAATATAATTGGAACTACTAGCGCGTGAATTATGCTTATACCTTCTTTTGGGAAGAGGTATGTGGCCCTGCAGTGGGTTTATTTATTACAGGCATATGATGACCTACCCCCTTCGCATAGTGACAAGGCAGTAAAAAAATGGGCAATTTTAAGTCATATCTCCACGCGGACCTTTCGTTCTACATCATAAAACCTATTCGGTGTTATTAAAAAAAATTAAATATTTGCTTTAAAAAGGTTTCAAATTAAATTCACCGCGCTCGCCCGAGGCAAGTCCGCGTTATCTTTTTTCGAACATTCAGAGACCGCGGTACATTTAATTATAAACCTTTTTAAAGCAAGTATTCAATACGTATTTAACTTTTTTGTAATAACACCGATGATGTGTTAAGCATTTACTATAAAAATTAAACCTATTTTATTCACCTCCGTATTCTTAGTGCGAGGCGATTCACGCATGGCCCAACTGCTTTTATTATCTTTTGTTTTACATTACAATTTGCACTATAATCACGACCAAATGTGGCGCTTGTATTTACTTATTATTTATACTTTAAAGAAGAAAAAGTTGAAAAACATCGTTTTTTTCGTAGTAAACCATTATAGTAATTTTACTTTTAAGTATTTTATTATTTGTCTAAGTAATGAAGATTTCATCCGACTACATATAATGATTCAATCGGGTTCATTTTCTGGAAAACGATACCTTAAAAACTGGTTCTTATGAAGAAGCAGATTGTGTTGAAACTGTTTATTTTTTGCGGAGATTATCTAGTAAAATTCTTGTTATTTGTTATGTCTTCAAGGTTATATGTCATCAGTTATCGATCGGCGTGTCCTAGAGGTTGGATGTTAATAGCAGTTCCTATCCTTCACTGGGCAATTAATTGTTTTATTAATAGTATTAAATACATCATCAGAATTATTGTAAAATATGGTTAACAAATGCAACAAAATATGTAGGTAAACTGATATAAAATAAAAGCTACAATACAATATTTCAGAAGCCAGGTCAGATTAATAACAATATCAAGAGCTACCGAATTCGATAACATTTTTTGGCCCATTTACAACTAATATAGAAATTTCCTGAAAAAGAAATGTACAATACCCAAAATAAAGATCTCTGCACTATAAATAATATGGAACACGTTCATAATACATTATAAAATGGTAATTAATGTTTACAATTAGTAAAATATCGTTGGAAAAGAGACGGACAACTCTATGGTTATGTGAAAGCGGGCCCTAGCAGCTTTCGCTTCACGGCCTAGTTGCCCTGAACACACGCCCGCAGCGTGCCACGGCTGCTCTGTCACGATTAGTTCAGCCCTTTGCAAATACCTGTGGTAAATACCACTCATCCATTGATAAATAATGTATAATCTGTGAACACTGGACAAATATAGATAACTCTAGAATACAGAACCACAACAATTAGAATAATAACTTAAAATTACCGCTGTATTTTAGGTAATACATTTGATAGATCGTGTTTTTGGCAGATTTGAAAAGTTTATGGCAGTATCGTTATCATTTTAATTATTCTTTGGTTAAATCTAACTTACACACTAAAAAATAAATGAACAACAAACTAATGTTTGAAACAAGGTTTTAACCACACCATACGATGTGTATGTAGTCCGGTGAAGCTGTTAAGACCTTGCTAGGTCAATAGTGTAGTCAGTTCGAGAAACACCGTACGATGTTATACCAGTATAAAATTTAATGGTTCTTAAAAAGAAAATCATATATAACATGAGGCCCTGTGAATAAAGAAATACATCATAGATAAGAAGACACTATATACTGAGAAAATACATCTTGAATGAAAAATTAATAAAATATATTTTACAAAACGACATCTAGCGAAATAGATGAGAACTCCGTGAAATCTTACACAAGGAGCCGAGTAAATTTATTTTGTAAAAAATGATTTGCCTATTCTTAAATCAACGTTATTATTTTACCTATATGTATACACGTTACTTTATTAAATCTTGAAATATAATGTACATAAATAAAATAAATGTCACAATTTTAAATTAAATCATTCAGAATTCAACAGTATTACTTTAATGATAAACACGATAACAAAAAAACATATAAAGCATGCTGTTTAAAAAAAGCTTATAACTGTGTCATCAATAAATATATGTTTATTTCTTAATTGTTTCAAATACTTTCGTTTGCGTTGCTAACAAACATTGTGTATTGTCCATCATCGATAAACAAAAAGTCCAGTGTGTTGTAATTTCCATCATTTTAATATATTACACCGTAAGTGCGAATTTAAATAGGCTACGTGTATTTCCTGCAATTAAATATTTAAATAAAAATTTAAGAGTCCGATGGTACTTAGCTGCTTACTTTAGATTTAGCTACACGCAAATAAATTATGTATTACAATTTTTTCTTTCTTGGTATATACCGTAGGCATTGTAAGGTATCGTTTCGGGATCTTTTAAAGTATTTTTAAGTTAGTACTCTATTTAAGTACAGCCGACAGTCGGTATTAATAAAAAGCTGCTGTAATATTTATATAACGGTAAGTTGGCACCCTAAAATTATTTTAGTCTGGCCACACAAACCAGATCAAAAGTAGGAAGTGCAGTAGGATTTTGCATATTTTTATTATTTTTTAATAAATGCAATTATGTGAATTACATTTTACCCGTTTTATTATGATTATAACATCGAGTGTTATGTGCCGATATGTCACGACGAGTGCATTCGAGTTTTATAGGACAGGATAAAATTAGGTGGAGTTCCACGGTTTTAAACCTGTATGCGGATTTCGGGAATTTCAATTAAAATATATTACTGCGATTTTAATACGGTATTTGTATTAACTATAAATAAAATGCATAAAGGAACGTTTAGAAGATGCTATTCGATACTTTGTAATAAAAATAATTAATGTTAACATTTGACCCAATTACAATGCCGTGTGCGTTGACCTATACAATGCGGACTAAAACAAAATGTTATTTTTAGGATGTAGGTTTGCAGATAATTAAATATTTATAGATCGTGTGGTGTATTAAAATTTCTCAATAGATAACAGTCAAGTCTTGCGAACTTTACGATAATTTCTTTGTTTAAAATATCCTTTCATGCTATCATACCGCCCTGGATATTTACGTTTGTTTTTCTAAGGTTTACTTAAAGTAATTCTACGTATTTCATGTTTGCAGGTTTAAACAAAACAATATGGAGAGATAATTTAAGGTCATAATTTACAAAACGACTTCCTTTTGGGATCAATTTTTTATCCAAAAACAAAGAATCAAGAAAATAGTTTTTTTTTTAATGGAAGACAACAGGTTGTGACCATGGAACACTTCAAAATCATTCCAGAGATAATAAATATTCTAAACAGGAATTATTTAATCATATCATCTTATGTAGTAACTGATTAGTGCCCAAAAGTGTTGCGTCACTGAGTAATTGTGCCAAATATTGAAAATGATATACTTAGTACCTTAAAATGATGATGGGGAGATTGAAGTGATGATTTGAAGAGACCACAAAAAGGGTGGAGTGTGAGGGCCTACAGTCCTCAGTCCGGGGTGTCACTCGGCAGTGATGAAGAAGCAAAATGTCCGCACCTTATCGTTGATTGTGTGCACGTTCACATATTTATTGGTCGGTGCTGCCGTATTTGACGCTTTAGAATCTACCACCGAGAGGAACAGATTTGAAGTTTTACAAGGTATTGTGGAAGCCACTTGTTAAAATATCTTTTGGGTTATAAACTTATTTGGTAATAATGGTAATTTGATATCAACATTGCATCGCATAATTTTTGTACAAACAATCACTTTATACTTATAATAAGCTTTTGCTAGTGGCTTCGTTCATGTTGTTAATGTAGATTTGTTATATAGCGCAGGATTATGTTTTTTCTAGATTAAAGGTACCATCTCTGTCCTTTTCACTACCTCTGGCGTGTTTTCAAAATCACCATAATGATTGGTTGAGTAGTTAAGTTGTGAAAATGTAATAAACAAGTTCACATCTATACATATAATAACAATGTAAATGTATGATGTTTGTACGCTTACCAGTTACTTAAAAAAAATTGTATTAATAAGTAATAAAATAGAAGTACAGCATTTGAGACGTACTTCTTAGCATTCTATGGATTCACGGTGCAGGTGCTGGGTCCAACGTGTGGCAGCGAGGGAAACACCGAGTAGTTCCTGAGACTTGTGACACGGTTATAGGTTTAACGGGCCCCTTGCCAAACTTCAACAACACTCATCTTAACTACTCATGTTTCTCTCCCTGCCTATCCAAATCCGGTATGAACCTACTAATCCAGCTTTAGATGCTCATTCTAATATCGAACTTGTTGCATTTCTAGAAAGACCGAAGTCTTTCAGCAGATTATAGAAAGACTTTGTTGGTATAACTCGCTCCCACTTCTAGGGTGTACAGATTAGCTATATAACCGTTTTTTGTCATCTCGTTTACAAAGTTGTAATACTTGTTCAGCTTCATATTGTGGTATTTAGGAATATTAGTTTCCCATGGACCAGTAAGCTCCACAAGTACCACACGTTTTGAATATTTAGAGAAAAGAAATATGTCCAGTCTGGACGACGAAATGCACACATCCTCTTTGGTTTTATAGTGCTTTACATGTGTCTATTAAAATTAATAATTGACATTAATATTAGTAAGGATACTCATGTGATTTTATTTGTGACCTTTATAATACAAAATCTAATTATAATAGAAAACTTACTCCTCACATCTTGCTATTGTTAATTTTATTATATATTATATTAATTATTTATTAATTACCTACATGATAAAAAATTATGCTATAATAAAATATCTTCTTTGTTAGAAGATATAAATGCTATTTTACTAAAGATGTTCACAGATAGTTCAGATAACAATCAAAGTTAAAAAGTAAATTGAATGAAATTTTTAAATTAAATTTTTTTTTATTAATATCATAATAAACTAATAATAGTAAATGGATAAGTGCATAACAACTGAAACAGGAAAGCATATCTCGACTATATTCCAGGATTAAACAAATTATATTGCAAGCTTTATGTAGTACATTGTAGGATTTATATGTTTTATTTACATGATAATTAAATTTTAAAGAATGAACTTTACATATGTTTATTGCTTTATTCTAAAAGCCTGAAGTAATATTTCAGGTTCTGAATTACAAATTTTCTTGGATAACATCTCAGAAACTCAAATCATCATACATCAGCCACTAGTATGTGAGACATTCTATAGATTCACATCTTATAGCCTTCATAGGGACACAATGTAGGCATGTAAGGCAAAGTGCATGGTAAAGCATGACTATGAACAGCAAGCCAGTAAGTGAATGCTGGCTGCAGAAGGTTGTTAACACAAGGGTAATAAATTAAAAACACAAATTCATGCCTGACTTTTGATAGTGGGCCCTCTACTTCTCTAGGCATTTGAAGCAGTGACTCAATTGGAGTACACACACCAAGAAACACTGAATCCCCAACCTGATATAAACTTCAAAGCACTGTAGTATCTCATTCCAATTACATTTTGAGGATAGTGTATCTATCTATACTAATATTATAAATAGGTAAAGTTTGTGAGTTTGTGACCTTGTAGGGGGTAATCTCATAACTGTCTGGTCTGATTTGAAAAATACTTTTAGTATTATATAGCTCATTTATTGAGGAAGGTTATAGGCTATATATCATCACGCTAAGAAGAATAGGAGCAGAACACCAATGAAGAATATTTCAAAATTGGAACTTTTTTCCTCTTCACGGCTTCAGCTACGTGTTAGCGTTAGCTTAAAGTAGGCATTCCACGTGAACTAAGTCACAGGCAGAGGCTAGTTTCTTATAATCGAAAGGTTTTTCTATTAAATATTTGTAGGAACTTGGAAATTTAGATGTAATTACCGTTTATAATCTGTAAACAGTCTACTACTGTACTACAGAATATATGAAGCGAATAATTTTGATTATTCAATGAAGATTTATTGGACAATATATTTAAAAAAAATATATGTCTGTGTGAACTCATATTTAATAAATAAAACCTCAAAATAGCTTTAAATGTAATATATTTTACTCCAAAAACACAATTCTCTGTATGTTCGAATCAGAAATGTGGCATTTTACACTAATAATAAGAAACAACAGTACAATATCTCTACTAGGTTCCATTACCAAAATATCTATATTTTTATTGCATAATTAGTACAATAATTTATTTTCACTTTTCATCAACAGCTATTGAAGGCATGATTATAAGAAAATATAATATATCAGATGAAGACTTTCGAGTGATGGAAACAGTGGTTCTCAAATCGGAGCCTCACAAGGCCGGCCAACAGTGGAAATTCACTGGTGCCTTTTATTATGCCACCACTGTACTTACTACAATTGGTAAGCAAAATATTATAACATCTCTTGTCAATATTATAAACTTGCAATTGGAAGCTGTTAAGATGATAATAGTGCATTAATTGATGAATTTATTTCATGTTTTGAGTAATAGGTAATCATCAGTATCAGTATTGTCAAAACATTTTTTTACGTTTAAGAAAGTTTGTATGAAAGAAAGTATTGATTTATCACAGGAAAAAGACCAGGGATAGGACCTGATGGGTCTTGTCATTTTTTAATGCCTAAGAAAGCGGGCGGGAATGAGCTAACTCCTTTGTATATATTTTTAAAATTTGTATTTATTCCAGGCTATGGCCACTCTACACCAGCAACTATAGGTGGTAAATTGTTCACAATGTTCTACGCGATAGTGGGTATTCCACTTGGACTCATCATGTTCCAGAGCATTGGAGAGAGAGTCAACAGGCTTAGCAGGTGAGTAAAGTAACAGTCATTAAAGTAAGTCCTGAAGGTACCCCCTTACTATTGAGTGTGTTCACATGTAATTATAATGTCTTTATTAATTTTGCCACTGTATAATTACTGTAAAAGTTAATCATAAAGAGATGGCTTTGGATTTACACTGGATTCAGGGTTAGAAACAGGGGTAACAGGGGTCTTCTCTCTCCTACCAGCTCCTCTAGCATTTGCGAATTTTATATTAAACGACAATGCTTCTGGCAGAATAATCATGGCAATTGTCTTGGTTGCTATGTGTTATAATGAATCAAGTATTTTAACTTTCAAATGTGAACTTCGAAACTTGGTGAAGAACGTGTCCCCCTTTAAATTGCTGCACATAGAAGGTTTTCAGGTTTGATCCCTAAGTCCGACCCCACATTACTCACTCCGCCCCACACCATTTGACCATCCCCATCCCCTTCCTAAATACGGGACTACTTTGCTAAAACCTCCCCTCCCTGTAACCTGTACCCTGCAACCCTCGCAGTTCCCTATCTAAATAGGGGAATGTACTTTGTTAAATTTTGTGGCAACCGTATGTCTTGTGAAATATATAATTCAGTTCCACTTTGAATGCCACCAATGCAGCAGGATTAAAATTATTCACGTTTATGACATCTTATATAAATAAAATGATGAGAACTACGATTGTGTGCGCATCAGGGGCCCTTCGAGTATTACGTAAGCAGAGTTTTTCTAATTTCGGACCGCCCCCTTCCTCTGGTCAGCAAAAGTAAGAATTGCTCTTACACTCTCCTTATCATGCTTACATAAACATTTATCTAAATCTTTTCCAGTTTAAGTTTAATGATGGTAGAGCCACGCTGAAGCTATTATTGGTTTCAGCACGGATGGGTCGGCTCGTCCGGGGTAGTACCACTCTCTCATAGAAAACCGACGTGAAGTAACAGTGCTTGCATTGTTGCGTTTCGTTCGGTTAGTGAGAGCGCCGGAATCCCACCTCCCCTCCCCTCTCCTCTCTCCTCTCCCTCCCCTAACTCTTCCCCCCAAAAGGTGGCATGCACTTGCGACTCCTCTGGTATTATTAGTGTCCATGGGCGATGGTGATCACTTAACAACAGGTGACCCATCTATTCGTTTGCCACCTATGACATAAAAAAAAAATTGCTGACGTAATCACTACCCGGTCCCCCATCCCCTATGTCATCAAAAATAAGCAATTCAATGAATGACAAAAACTACTCGACATTTTTCCATCAACTTTTTTTAGTTTTACTTTTAGACATACGTTACCACTTGATATTAAAAAAAAAACCATAGATTTTTTAAGGAAAGTATTTTTATTTTCAATATATTTTTTCTGTATATAAATGTATTGTTACAATAATAAAAAATGCAGACGAAGTTGCGTATATAAACTAGTTCAAAATAATAAAATACTACATAACCAATTATCAAAGTTTTGCCAAAAAAAAATGTGATTTGGGCTCAGCAGGCAACCCACCTTTTTATTTTTTTATTATTTTCTTTCCATTATTATCGATTAATTGGATTTAAATACGGTTTCCAGTGTTATAATAAAGTCGTTAAAGCGTGCGATGAACTGCAAGCAGACGAGCGCGTCCGAAGTGGATCTCATATGCGTAGTGACTACTCTCTCTTCACTCACTATAGCTGGTGGAGCGGCAGCTTTCTCCACCTTCGAGGGTTGGAGTTACTTCGACAGCGTGTACTACTGTTTTATTACCCTCACCACTATTGGTAAGTAACTTGACTTTAGATTAGGGCAACCTTTATAAAAGTAAATTTCAGTTTGTTTTGGTTAGTTGTTTATTTGTCTTTCGCACGTCAACTATCATAAAATGTTGTATATACATTGTCAGGGGTACAGAAAGGACATAAGATATTCTTAAAAACAAGTTCTGTTCCCAAGGTGTAGATCTAATCTACTTAAACTCGAGTAAAAACTAGTCTGTGTTATTACAAAAAAGTTAAATACGTATTGAACCCTGGCTTTAAAAAAACCTCATATTAAATGCACCGCGGTCGCCATCTTGCTCTTTTGTCTCGCTTTGGTTACGTTAGGTTAGACTTGTGAAAAAGGATAACGCGAACTTGCCTCGGGCGTGCGCGGTAAATTTATCAGGAAACTTTTTTAATCCAAGTATTTAATTCGTATTTAACTTTTTTGTAATAAATAACACGGAGTAAATTTAAAAATAGTATTTGTTAAATTGAACACGGCAAAGTGGCTGTATTGTGACTGATGGTAAGTATATGGAAATCCAAAATAAGATGAGAGTAAACACCGAGAGATCCTAAAATCTTGCTAGCTAGGATATATACTTTTTTTTTATGCCAACGGGGAAACAAACTGGAAAACGGCTTATCTGATGTTAAATGACCAGTGGCATTGCCGTTGTGTTGTCTACCTTGAAGAGCGTGTTTTAATCCCTTTTTGAAGAGCATCATATCATAACCCTGTGGGAACACCGTACCAGACAACCCATTCCACAGCATATTCTCGAGAGTAACTTAGTCTTTGTTTCATTAAAATCGGTCCACTCTGTCAAAATTACTTTGAATGGCGGTTCGAGTGAATTACGAGAAAAAGGAAGTAATCTATACTAATACTAGCGGTCCGGGCGTTGTCTTGCCTTGATGATAAAAAAAAATCTAAAATTCAATCGCAGCGTCACCTACCCAGTCCAAACCATTCTCAGATACACTCGAACACGCACACAAAATTTCATCAAAATCGGTCCACCCGTTTAGGAGGAGTTCAGTGACATACCCATATACAGAACAAAATTATATATAAAGACTAGCGGACCTGGCGAACGTTGTCCTACCTTGATAATAAAAAAAAATCCTAAAAGTCAACCGCAATGCCACCTACCGGGTCCAATTGTGAATCTAAACCATTCTCGGATGCACTGGAACACGCAAACAAAGTTTTATTAAAATCGGTCCAGCCGTTTAGGAGGAGTTCAGTGGCATACACATGCACAGAAGAAATTTATATATAAAGATTATAAAGCTGGAGGATTTGTTTGGTTGAACGCGCTAATCTCAGGAAGTACTGGTCCCATTTGAAAAATTCTTTAAGTGTTAGATAGCTCATTTATCGAAGAAGGTTATTTAAATCATCACGCTAAGACCAATATGAGTGGAACACCAATGAAGAATGTTTTAAAATCGTTTTTTTTCTCCTGAGAGCTTCCGCTGCATTTTGGCGTTCGTCCAAAGTAACTTTTTTTTTTATATCATAGGAGGCAAACAAACAGGTCTGTCACCTGATGTAAGTGATCACCACCGTCCATGGACACTTGCAACACCAGGGGAGTCACAAGTGCGTTGCCAGCCTGTGTTGGGGGGGAAGGAAGTGGAAGGGGAGGGGAGGTGTGTCTCCGGCGCTCTCACTGACCGAACGAAACGCAACAATGCAAGCACTGTTACTTCACGTCGATTTTCTGTGAGAGGGTGGTACTACCCCGGGCGAGCCGATCCATTCATGCTCAAACCAGTAATAGCTTCAGCGGGGCTCTACCACCATTAAAACTATTCAAGCTAGTCCATAAATAAAAATAAACTAGGGTAATAGGACTGAAAGAGTTATTCTAATTCTTGTCAGGATTCGGTGATATGGTGGCACTACAGAAGGACAACGCTCTAAATCGAAAGCCATCGTACGTGATGTTCGCTCTAATCTTCATACTATTCGGCTTGGCGATAGTCGCGGCCTGCCTCAATCTGTTAGTCCTTCGGTTTGTCACTATGAACACTGAAGATGAGAAAAGAGACCAACAGCAAGCGGAACAGGTGACTATTCTCTTATATTCTGCTTGGGCCAAGTTATATGTTCAAACTTATTTGTTACATGATAATTGGGTATTTTTTACATGATGGGTGAGTATTTTTTACATGATGTTTGGGTATTTTTACATGATGGTTGGGTATTTTTTATATGAAGGTGGACATTTTTTATGTAGTGATTCGGTGTTTTTACATAATGCTTGAGAATATTTTAAATGATGATTGGGCATATCTGTTATCGTGGCCAAGTGTTTTTATATGATAATTGGTGAGAGAAGATTTATAATAATACTATTAACCCTGACTGTATTGATGTCTAAATTATGAACGTATCTGTTCGTAATAGAGAATGACTGCTACAAATTGAATTATTTTTTTCAGATTTAGTTGTTTTCACACTATAATATTTGGTATTAGCAATATAATGGGAGAGGATGGTGGTCTCCATTTGATATGTGTCTTTTCCTTGACGTGTTGCATGAGTATTAAATAGTAAAGTCACAAACACTCGTCAATCATGATTTAGGAGCAAGTCAGAGAGTTTTGGCAATTATAATGTCCGTTAAATGCCTTAAATTAGCAAACGATTTGATAGCAAACTCCTACATCAAGCCCAAAAGATCAAAGGGACGTATACGACTATTGGACTTTGTGACGCTATAACTCAGGAGCCTTAAGTCTAAGGGTGAAATCTATAGAGCGTACCTATAGAGTAGCCTTAAGTACAGTATTTATAGTTGCAAGCTTGGCATTTACTTAGCTTGAGCTGAGCTAAGTGCAAGTCATCAAATTCGATGACTTACGAAAAACTTCGCTAGGTATTACTTATGCGAAAAAAAAAATAGTATGACAAAATAATAATGCAACAGTGACATTTTTTTTACTCCGGCGCTCTCACTGACCGGACGAAACGCAACAATGCAAGCTCTGTTACTTCACGTCGGTTTTCTATGAGAGGGTGGTAGTACCGGGGGCGAGCCGACCCATGCATGCTGAAACCAGTAATAGCTTCAACGTGGCTCTACCACCTACGAAACATTTCTATACTTTTCTGATTGTCATTATAACTTTTTTTTTATGTCATAGTTGGCAAACGAACAGGTGGTTCACCTGATGTTGAGTGATCACCACCGTCCATGGACACTAACAACACCAGAGGAGTCGCAAGTGCGTTACCACCCTTTGGGGGGAGGGAGTGGGAGAGGAGAGGGGAGGGGAGGTGGGCCTCCGGCGCTCTCACTGACCGAACGAAACGCAACAAAGCAAGCACTGTTACTTCACGTCGGTTTTCTATGAGTGGGTGGTAGTACGCCGGACGAGCCGACCCATTCATGCTAAAACCAGTAATAGTTTCAGCGTGGCTCTACCACCAGTAAAACTTGATTGTCATTGGCTTTATTCTTCATTGCACAAACGTTAAGAAGGCTTTCATTGTTTTATTCATTCTCGGTTGACTTATTTCTTTCATTTTATCAATATTATTTCAACAGGCATAGTTCAATTTAGTTTTTACAATTAAATACATTTTACAGACTTTTGACGCGTTATTGAAACAAAGCTAATCATAAGTTTAGCGTAAATTGGACTATAAATTAGAAAACTAAGATTGCACTCAGTAATTACTAAGCTAAGTTTAAGCTGAGCTAAGGATAAGATGAGGCCGAGTACTCTCTATTGATATTATCGTAAGTTTGATGAGAATTGCTGTAGTGTGTGATAAGTTTTGAGGTGGGATGTGTGTTTGTTTGTCAGGCGCAGCAAGTGGCTGTTCGGTTGGAGGGTGACGTCATCACCGCCGACGGCGAGGTCCTGAGAGGGGTGTCTCGAGGCACTCGCCTTACTCACGACCCGAGGCACATCTCAGCCGGTAATATTATTCATTACTAGCCTCTGCCTGCGACTTCGTCCGTATGGAATAGTTACTTTGGGCTAACGTTAGCACGCAACGGAAGCTCACAATTCAGCAAACATTCTTAATTGATGTTTCGCTCCTATTTTTATTAGCGTGATATATATAGCCTATAAGCCTTCCCCGATAAATGAGCTATATAACGATGAAAGATTTTTTTAAATCGGACCGGTAGTCTCTATGATTACCCCCTACAACGTCACACACTACCTTTTTATAATATTAGTATATATATTACCGATTATATTTTCTAAACATATTGTTTGAATTGGTCGAATTATAGCAATAAGTGTTAAGTGAATTTGATCAAAATCCTGGCAGAGTTGTCTTGACGTACACTGCATATATTGTTAGAGTTCCACGAAGTTTATATAAGTTGTCGTGACTTATAGAAATGCTGCTGAAATCATGATTGCTAGTACCATAGTCCTTGAATAGAACTGTTCATATAATGGCTATTGACACTTTAAGCCTGCAATGTTTTTTTGTACCTTATGCTTTCACGCCTCCAATGCTAGAGACCATTGATTATAAAATGTTCCATACACATTCTCTCGTAAGGAAACACGAACCTGAGAAATGTTATTACAGTACTCCAGTATATGGGTAAAACATGGAACTATAGATTTCTCAGAGTCATACCTTCTTTTGGGAAGAGGCCTATGGCCATGCAGTGGGTCTCTTATAGGCTGATGATGATGATTGTCAGGGGTACACAAAAAGCCATAGGCTACTTTTCATCCAGAAAGGAAGTATGTCAAATCTACGTTAACGCGAGCAAATCCGCGAGCAAACATATAGCTTTGCAGACTTAAATGACCAGGATAAAGTACAAATTAAAAAAGTACATGTTCTGTTTTTTTTAAAGGTGATATTATTCCTCTATATGCGAATGAAGATTACGCGCCGAGCGTTTGTAGCTGTTCTTGTAACTGCTTTGGACCGAACAGGTATGTTTTATATTTCATTTAAATATAATTATTTTATTATAATATATAACTTTTTAATTATTTTATATTTAAATGTCATGTTACGTCGGGGGAATTACTATTGACTTCCGTCCGTACGTACTAATGACTTGTTTCTATTGACCCGTTCCGTAATACTATTGACTCGAGGCAACAGCCAATCATAAGCTTCTTGATTATTATTGGCTGAATGCTTGATGGTTTTAATGACATCTTCATAGTGACGGTACATAAAAAAAAATCTACGTAATACGATTTAAGTTAATGAAAACAATACCATAATGTCTCAGTGATTCTTATTTAAACCTTACATTGAATTTCATAGTTTCGTGGAAGGAAAATATCGTGATGACACCATAGCATGATTTTACTAAGCTCGCTTGGTTAACTTCTACCCTCAAGTAGAAAATCCGTTGCGAAACACCTATAGATGTCTTCTGGCAGTTAAACCAACAGTACTCATAGTATAAGACAAAGTCCCCTACCGCGTCTGTCTGTCTGTCTGTTCGCGATAAACTCAAAAACTACTGACCGGATTTTGATGCGGCTTTCACCAGCGTATAAAGTGATTCATGAGGAAGGTTTTGGTATATAATTTGTCAACGATTTTTTTTTATAATCAGGGCGGGACAACGTCTCCCGCACCCGCTAGTATATAAATAAAAATGTTTACGATATCGGCACACATAGGTGACATTTGGTCAAACAGTGAAGCTAAAAAGAATAATCTTAGAAAGACAATTCCTACACTGAGGATTTAATAGACACAAAATGCATCCAAGTTCGGTGCAATAATTGAGTCGTTATATTTCAAAATTATCTAAATCCAATTTTAATCGTTGTTTTAACGAGTTTACATTTTTTTTTATATCCCGTTTTTATACACAGTGAAGGTCTAATTCAATTTTGCTGTTCACAAGGTTCTTCGTTTTTTTTATGATCTTCATATATTAAATATAGAAAATCTCGAAAAATAACGTTAAATATTAGGAACGACTAAAATTGGATTTAGCTTATTTTTAAATGTTACAACTCAATTGCTTTCTATGGAATCACTAGACAAGCCACAGTATAATCTTCTACGCCATAGGTGCAGTGGAATGGCTTGTAAATATAAATAATTCGAGTATATTGCTTATTTATTCTTGTAAATACGTAAAAAACACAATTCCAGGTCGATACCCTATCGCGATCCACTGTCGCCGGTACCGCCTACGAATATAAAACAAATAAAATCGAAAAACTATCGCGAATTGGGCGGCAGTATACCGCGATACATCGAAAAGTCTTCATCGAAAAACCAATCGCAGAGTCTCCGACTCAATTCCGCTTCCGGTTACCTCTATATGAGCGCAAAGACTAACGAATTCCAACTAGACCCAGAGGACTTTAGGGAAATGGTCGCTAAACGACGCGAACAACTCCGCCGCGGTATGATGACGTCCGAGATGAATAACACTACTGAACGATACATAAATCCCTATACACACAGCATCAGTAACAGATTCGACCCGAGTCCGCACAGTTCTTCTCTATACTCGATGTATCTTAGATCGGAGAATCGATCGAACGACCCCCTAGTCGATGATTACGATTCGGAGAAATCCAGTTACGCGAAAAAGAAACTCATGAGGAACATCGCGAGGAATACGAATAATAAAGAGAATTACTTCTACGATGATGCGGTGTTGCATTTCGATGAGGAGTACGCTTTCGATGGCTCGATACTGTTCGCTAAACGGAGAAAATCGATCGATAAGAATTGGGACGAGTTCAATTGCGAATTGCCGAAGGGTTACGGAGCTGATCAGGTTTCGAATGATGGCAGCTACGGGTATTATCTTCCCGACGAGGAAGAACAGGAACAGTATTTTGTGAACGACACGCTAACGTTCACTATGCCGCCGCACCGTGCTAGTATATAAGCCGGTCGATTTACGAACTTGACTGTTTTAATCCACGGTAACTCCGTGAGGGAGAAAAGAAATTAAAATTTATCCAACCAAACAAAAATAAAATCAAACACTTGGTAACTTTTGGTACCTCGCTCGGTACATTGCTGAGAAAAAATTATCAAATTTATCCAACCTAATAAAAATAAAATCAACAACTTTGGTAACTTTTGGTACTTCGGTGGTATATTGCTGAGAAAACATTATCAAATTTATCCAGCCAAATAGAAATAAAATTAACAACATTGGTACATTGCTGAGCAAACATTTGCAAATTTATCCAACCAAATAAAATCAAAAACTTTCGTACTATGGTAACTTTTTGTACTTCGGTACATCGCAGAGAAAACATTCTCTAATTTATCCAACCAAATAAAAATAAAATCAAACACTTGGTAACTTTTGGTACCTCGGTACATTGCTGAGAAAACATTATCAAATTTATCCAACCTAATAAAAAATAAAATAAACAACTTCGGTAATTTTTGGTACTTCGGTGGTATATTGCTGAGAAAACATTATCAAATTTATCCAACCAAATAGAAATAAAATACTTTTTGTACTTCGGTACATCGCTGAGACTAAATTTACAATTAAGGACTCACTCATCAATTAAGTTCACACATTTAAGTCATAATTCTTTGTCCTACTTTGGTAACTTTTGGTGTTTCGGTACTTTGATAAATCCTGTAATTACATTTCTGTCTTCTAACAAAATTATCCCTTGTTAGAACTTTCCAGAAAGTGAATTTGTGAACTTTATAAATTAAGAAACTAATTTAAATGAACTTAAAAAATATAATCATTAAATCAATATTAGTATAATTAAAAATAAACCCTAACGATTGATCACATCATAAATTAATGACTACTTTAAACTTATTTATGTGGTAAAGAAAGAAAATCTGAATTCGGTGTACCACATACACGAAGTAATAATAAAATACTACACACAAATTTTCCCACTACATCAATTACATTAAAATAATAACGTATAATTTTAAAATGCGATTAACAGTCTGGTTTGTAAATCCCGGGCAGTGATTGTGTTGTGAAACGTGCCAAAACATTTTCAACGATTGCCAAAAACAATTAGTGTACGTAAGATATAACTAAATGGGCCAATTAATTAAAGGAGACGTTGAAGAAACTGATTTAGTATTTTACAATTTTGCGGGTAGTTTCGAAAAATAGCTTTTACACTTAGGTATATAAATAGGTCGCCATTTTTTCATTCAAAATCCGAGCTTTGCTTCATCGTAGGTACTGTATATATAGTGATTCAGATTTACGTGCGCGTATTTTCCTTGAGGCTTTAATTCTATTTTAACATACGTTAACTGTGTACATATAAATGCAACACAAGTCGCCCATAATGTGCCATCGTCTACGTTTTGTGACAGATGTGCAGATAGGTAAATGAACGAATGAATGAATCTTAATCAATCATTCACTCATTCGTTCTTTATTTCTCGAATATGTATCTGTCAAGCCGAAAAAGACTTCAACTATTCCTTAATTTAATGATATGGTTTTTTTTCTTAAAGATTGAAAAATCACAAATATTATCATCAATTTTCAATTGCGTTCTATTGCAATTGCGAATTTTTTGAAAATAATTTAATATTTTAAAGAATTTCCAGATTCGCTATCGAAAATAAATGTTTCCTTTGATATTAAACAAGTAAAAATAATGATTTTCCTTAATAACAAATAAATTTGATTTATTTGATGAGTCCCTTCTAAAATATGTGCCAAATATAAATAGGATTTATCTTTTAAGGATATTATATATTCCAAAAGGAAATTTAGTTAAAGTTTACGTATTAGCTGTGAATTATTGCCAAATTAAATTATTAATGTTTACTGAATTGTATTGTTTTAAGGCTCAGCCACATGATATAAAATAATAATTTACTTTAAGCTATCAAAATATTCACTATATTTGTCACAGAAACAATATTATATGTTTTATTTAATGGTTTCAAACCGTTTATATATTTTATTGTAATATGCTTCAAGCATTGGGTTACAGTGTACTCTGAGGTTTATTCCAGTTTTTAATCTAGTCATTTTTACTGTGATTTAGTCAAAGTATTATTTTTGTTGTATAGATATTAACAAAGGCGGATCCTAAGTAGGTTGTCTATGGTGAGGTTTTTTTTAACTCCCATTAATATAATTTGTCTCGCTCTTTCCTATGTCGTTAACATCTTTTACAACACTCCCTAGATCCTTTTTTTATGTGGTGAAACGATTACTTCACAATTTCTTCTTGAGAAATGGTCTATTACAAAATAATAAAAGTGTGCGTGTACTTATGTACACGCGTTAGATTTTATATTTCTTTGGCGTAACAAGATAAAAATCTTTTAATTTTTTTTTCTCTCGCTTTATTCTACGTTTGTAGAAAAAACGACACTAACAATAGAAAAAGGTATTTAATACATTGAAAAGTTTTAATACAAAGAAATACAAACAACAAATACAAAGAAACAAAATGTTGACTATAGCTAACTTAAGGGTGTTGGTATTTCGTGACGGTGTGCGCGCGCATTGTAAAAATTTACTCTCATCATTTTTCCCTAACGCGCCAAAAGAAGTATAACTTCAATAACAGAAATTTATTATATATGGGTTTTGATTACTTTTTTTTAACTTCAAGTACTAGGATGAGTTAGTTAAGATAAATTTCTAAACAACGTCAGGAATGTTATTTAACATGTTCTTCCCTTTGGTGAAACGATATTGTTTGAAATAATGTGAAGAAATGTTTAATTCTAAGTAACGCCGAAAATTATTAAAATTTATGGATTTTTGTTACTTTTTAAGTTAATTTAAATTGGCATAATGCATTATAGTTTAATCAAAGGTTTCTGTTGGTTTTAGATTATACAAACTATCAGATGTAATGCAATTTTTACTCAACTTATGTAAACATATAAAATTTATCAATTGTACTACCTACTTAGGATTCCTAATGACATGTTATTTTTTAAGTGTAAGTAATTTACTTTTTGTTATATAATATATAAGAGAAAACTAGAAGATTCTAGAATTGTATAAGTATACTCAATTATTTATAACAGTAACTGGAATTATGGAGATATTCTTATGAATCATCGCCGTTGATAATATTGGTAATAATGCTATGAGCTGGAAAATATTCATTGTTTTTTTATTGTTATACAGAGATGATATTCCAAAATATCTTACAAACGTTTTTTTCCTTTATATTGCTTAATATAGAATGCTTTGGGAATTTTCACAGATGTGTTCATCTTTGTCAAAAAGATTTCCAAGTATGTTCATCTCTTTCAAGAATGTTCCCAGATATGTTTATCTTTACTCTCAAGACTATTCCTAGATATATTCATCTCTACTCCCAAGAATATACCCAGATATGTTCATGTCTACTCTCTAGATTATTCCTAGATATATTCATCTCTACTCCCAAGAATATTTCCAGATATGTTCTTCTATACTCAAGAATATTCCCAGATATGTTCATTTCTACTCGCAAGGAAATTCCCAGATATGATTACCTTTACTCTCGGGAATATTCCTAGATATATTCATTTCTACTCCTAAAAATATTCCCAGATATGTTCATGTCTACTCTCAAGACTATTCTCAGATATGTTCATTTTTAAACTCAAGAAAATTCCCAGATTTTTTACTCTCTAACTATATGCGATTGGAGATAAATTTAAATTGTTTACGATTGGTCCATTTAATGGAGTTTTTTATATAACAATAAATTTTAACATATTCTTTTCTAGCTGTTACTTGAGTCTGTTATTATACGTTTAGCTCAAAGTTGTGCCTGCGCAGCGTCGATCAGTATTAATTTATGTTGCCTGTGATATAGTCGCTTCTGTTATTATTTATAAGAAGTTTAAAAGACTAACTGCTAGGTCTAATGACCTATTCCCAAATATGTTCATCTCTACTCTCCAGAATATTCCCAGATATGTACATCTCTACTCTCAAGAATATTCCCAGATATGTACATCTCTACTCTCAAAAATATTGCCAGATAAGTTCATGTCTAATCTCAAAAATATTCCCAGATATGTTCATCTCTACTCTCAAGAACATTCCTAGATATGTACATCTCTACCAAGAATATTCCCAGAAATGTACATCTCTACTCTCAAGAATAGTCCCAGATATATTCTCAGATTTATTAATCAATAGCAATATGCGATTGGAGATAAATTTTAATTGTTTACGGTTGGTCCATTTAAAGGATTTTATTAAAAATGAATTTTATATATTCTTTTCTGGTTGTTACTTGAGTCTGTTATTATACATTTAGCTCAAAGCTGTGATCGCGCAGCGTCGATCAGTATTAATTTATGTTGCCTGTGATAAAGTCGCTTCTGTTATTATTTATAATAAGTTTATAAGACTAACTGCTAGGTCTAATGGGATTAAGCGTTAACCGATCGTTTTAACGACCAAATATTGTAGCGTTTCGATCATAATTGTATTGGTTCATGATATGATGGTTATCGATGGATGAATGTGTATTTCGAATGAATTATTCTTAAGACTGCACTGAAAATGCTCCAATGATATATACAATTAAAGAAATTGTCTAGTGAGATGTTATTGAAGCAAAATTTAATAACAGCTTCAACGTATTATATATGTGTCTTTGAAAAAGGTTTGTTTTGTGTTTTTATTTGTCTTAATCACATAAGTCTGCCTTGTCAATCAAAAACACCCAGATAGATTTTGTTCAATTTTTTATAGTAACACTTCTTAGATATTTGGCGTTTATCAAAAAAATTAGAGAATGTCTTCACTTAAATTGTTAAGGTTTTAAGAAATTGCAGTTTTTATAAGTACCATGCAAAATGTGGTGAGCATGCACAGGACAACGCAGACGAAATCGCGAGTATCAGAATATAAACATTTGTACAGGAGAATAGATCATATGAAACTTCGCTGTAATATAGACAATCTTATCCTGTACAGAATAAAGGTATTTATACTACACACAAAAATTAAGGGAATAAAAATATAATTGAAAATTTTATCCGATTTTTGATCGGCTGTGTCTAAATCAGAAAAGGTCGTATCAAATATATAAAACAAGAATTTTAAAGTTGCAACACTCTAGTTTTTGTATCTCCGGGTATTTTTTTAAATCAAATCTCTGTTTAATTCAGCCCAAAGAAATAGCGCGAAAAAAATATCCAAATGTTTAGCCCACTTTTTCTGCCTCTACGGGTTTAGGAATAAAAAGTGGCTATGAAAGAAATAAATCGTTAACTGGACGCTATTTACATTTTTACTGTTGGTCGTTACCGTACCGATTTTGTATTCATCTCTTTGTAAAAATGCAAAACCGATTTTCTAACTTCTCTCTCAGTGTAAAAATACAAAATGATTATTTTAAAATACTTTATACAATGTGTATTATGTATCCAGCTTGTGACAGTCAAAAGATAAAAAGACGTAAGAGTAGAAAAAAGCCTTCCTCTTATCATAGTATGATATATGCGTCATTAGCGTATTATTTGATAATATTTATTTATGTATACTTAATTCGTAAGATTCAATTGAATCTCCATCGGAATCGAATTATTACCAGTGCGGTCGATTCTAAACTAATAATGATAATAAATAAATATAATATTGTATAATATAAATAAATTGTTAACTATATGATCGGTGTAAATGCGGAATTCTAGTTGAGACGCTGTCTGAATTAATAATGATGAAAAAAATATGAAATTGTAATATAAATCGAATTTCATTAAAAAATACATACAAACTGACATATTTGTTTTATTTGCCATTAAAAACTCCCATGACAAAACTTGGGGATTTTCATGCCAATAAATTGTTTTTATTTTTGGAAACCAATCTTTTAGATTACTACTGCCATTGCCGAGTAGATAATAATATTACAAACAATGTTATTATAACTGTAGATACGTCAAAAGCGCTTCGACAGCGCCTTGTTAAAACTTGGCTAACTAGCTTATTTCTGACTAATCCGCCCCTATCTAAGCAATATATAACTATTACTTTCTCACTACCGATGTTAGAATATGCTATCTTACTTTCACATTTTATCTAAGATAGTTTACGTATGTGTGCGTTTTCGTGCCATTTGTTTTATCAAAATGTCATGTAAGGTTACGTATCTACATCTTTTTAATTATAATATCATTGATTACAAGTGTCTTGCGATAATTTGAATGTTCTAACAAGATGGTGCCTCCCTTGTTAGAACTTTCCAGGGAGTTTTCGTGCCATCTCAGAATTCATGCTCGGTGGTATTATTGTGCACAATAACCGATCTATTTTATGCAAAACAAACCAATACTACAAAATATAGAGTCAAGTATAGTCCGCGAGACATACGTTGAACTTTGCATTTGTGAGTGCACATAGATACACGACGTTCCGTCGCGCACCTTCCACACTTCAGCTCTTGTACTGGCAGCAGCGTGACGTGTTTAATCTATACATATAATAAAAATGAAGTGTCTGTATATAATGTCAAAATAACAATTTTTACTGATTGGATATGAAAGTATACGATAACGAAAATTATTGTCGGTTTGTTCCGAGTAATCTCCGGAACGGATGCACCGATTTTGACGGTGATATTACTGGCACATAGCTAAAATTACAGTCGGTGACATAGGCTAGTTTAATGTAGATTAGATGTTACTCGCGGCTTCGTTCGCAGTGCTATCTCTAAAACGGTCGAACCGATTTTCACAGGACTTTCCTGGCAGATAGCTATTCTTATAAGAAGTAATTTAAGTTATTTCATTTTAGACTAACTGTTGTCCGCGACTTCTTGCACGTGAAATTTAGCAAAAATATGTTGTTCGGTGTAAACGCACAGGTAGTGTGTGAAATATGCGCTGTCCTGGTCTCCAAAACTAAATATAATTAAAATTCACATATTTAAATTATACTGTCTCTTTGGTCAATTTGGCGGCCATTTTGTTTTATTTACTGTTCTTGTAATAAGCTTAAAAAACTAACTGCTAGATCTGATGACCTATTCCCAAATATGTTCATCTCTACTCTCAAAAATATTCCCGGATTGTTCATCTCTAGTCTCAAGAATATTCCCAGGTATGTTCATCTCTACTCTCAAGAATATTCCCATCTCAAAAATATTCCCAGATATGTACATCTCTACTCTCACGAATATTCCCAGATATGGTATCAGATTTATTAATCTCTAGTTATATGCGATTGGAGATAAATTTAAATTGTTTACGATTGATCCATTTAATGGGTTTTTTTATATAAAAATAAATTGTAATATATTCTTTTCTAGCTGTTACTTGAGTTTGTTATTATACGTTTAGCTCAAAGCTGTACCCGCGCAGCGACGATCAGTATTAATTTATGTTGCCCTTTGATATAGTCGCTTCTGTTATTATTTGTAAGAAGTTTAAAAGACTAACTGGTAGGTCTAATGACCTATTCCCAGATATGTTCATCTCTAGTCTCAAAAATATTCCCAGGTATGCTCATCTTTACTCTCAAGAATATTTCAAGGTATGTACATCTCTACTCTCAAGAATAATCCCAGATATGTACATCTCTACTAATATATTGAATATATACGTATCATAAGTCTCCCTATTTTAACAAATTTCACTTATTTCGTTTCATTTCATTTTTAAATTAAAATTGGTACCTCTCCCGCTCATGTACGTAAATACCTACCTAAAACATAATAAAATGTATTCTCAAATGTTTTTTGTCTGACTCTACTTTTCGTAATCGCTCACAGAAATGCAAATGTGACGTGAAGATACACTTACGCAGGCCGACATAACAGCGGCGATAGTTTGTCTCTCGGTATTGTTTTTGGATTGTACTATGCTTACCATCAGGCATAGTGTAGTCAATTTGCCGTGATACAATAAAAAGGTCAAATTTTTAGCGGGATCTTGGAATATCATGTAGTGGTTTTATATTATATTCATAATCTTATGTTGACTTAATATTTTGTAATATTGGTGGTGTGTTGCGCAATATATTTTGGTTATTGTACACAAGTGAAATGAATGGGAAATAACACCATGGATCATGGATTTTCTCTTGCCACAAAAACTCCCTGGAAAGTTACTTTTTAGTTCATGGAAATGATCACAATTTCTTGTAATATCATTACCTATTCGACAATGGCAGTAATAATCCATCTAGAAAATTGGTTGACAAAAATAAATGCAAAGCTCAGTTTACGCCTCGATGACTATAACACAAGAGAGTTCCGATCGGACCGTCGACTCGAACGGTTGTCCGTTTTGCAGCGCGCGCTGAGTTCGATTTTAATAATCGTGATTTAGTGACGTCAGTTATTGTGTTGTTTCGATCCGGCATACCTGCGCTGCACAGGTGCGCTGCACACCTGCGTTCTTTTTCCTGGAACTGAGCGAGACCTTTCCTTTGTATTTATTTATTGCTTTATCTATTTTTTATTATATTTATTTATTTACGTATTTCTTTAATTCTTCAGTGATTTATTTATAAATTTATTTACTTTTTATTGTTTGTTTATTTAAGTAGTCTTATGTTATTTTTCTCCTGTCTCGCTCAGGTACTTATTTGCGTTGTTTTCCTATTTTGTTTAGTTTTAAACAGCTCCCTTTGATCCGGACTCGGGATAGTCCGTTAAATTCATTAAGGCGCGCCCCCCTGCCCCTATGGATCATCATTACAATTGGCACATACAGGTGTTCTTTTATCGAGAGGTAGCTTTTGCTTGCATCTCTGCTGATGTTAATCTAGATTTGACTTATCTCTTGGGCACAATACTTTTTCTGCATGATAGATACTTATATCCTTTTCTGTAACAATGTGTAAGCAAGATTTCACTATGACTGGTTAAGTAGTTAAGACATGAAAATGTTACAAACAAACAGATAATTTATTGCAAGTCACTACAAGAGATGCTAGTCTATATTGTATTGTTAATATTTATATAATCGTCATTTTAGTGTTGACTAAATGTGGACAGTTGCTAGTAATATATATTTCAACTGAAAAATGAGTAACCAGAATGTGTTCATAGCAATTAGAAAAAAAATTCTTTTTTAATAAGAAAATCAGTGGTTTGGGAGTGTAACTCGATATTAATGTAACTTTTGCCTATTGATAGTGAGTATACTTACTTTCTTAATATTATAAAAGGGAATGCGATTTTGTTTGTTTGTTTGTTAAACTGTCAAGCATAAACCACTAAATCGCACATCTTGAAATATTCATACACATTGTCAGAGTACAGGAAAGGAAATAGGTTATTCATCCAGAAATGTTAGATTTATTACACACACAGAACTACTTTGGTGTTATTACAAAAAAGTTAAATACGTATTGAACCCTGGCTTTAAAAAGGTCTCATATTAAATGCACCGCGATCGCTTAATGTTCGCCATCTTGTTCTTTTGTCTCGCTTTGGTTACGTTAGGTTAGAATTGTGAAAAAGGATAACGCGAACTTGCCTCGGGCGAGCGCGGTGCATTTATTAGGAAACTTTTTTAAACCAAGTGTTTAATACGTATTTAACTCTTTTGTAATAACACAGCTTGAGTGTATTTTAATTTGATAATCTCTGCAAATACGTGTAATGAACTGTAAGTCTGGATTTTATTGGATATCTTTATATTATTACTCGTTATTTATTATTTGGTTTTGCATCTTTTCCCATGGTTTTATTTTCAGTTGTAGTATGTATTGTTTGATTCATTTACTTAGCATTGTTCACTTTAACTTATCCATTTATTGGTACAGTTATACATTTCTCCTTACATGTTTCTACTTTCTGTCAAAACATTTTATCCTTATTGTTAATTAATTTTCGTTTTGTATATAACTAGATAATACTTAAATTGATTGTATTTGTAGGACATATCAATGGAATGAATAACTATGAGGCTAGGCAGGAGTATATGAACAATGAACAACTTAAAGTCATGTATGAGGTATGTATAAAGACATTTAATTAAAATCGAGCAAAATTAATTCCTTCCTTCCTTCTAAGATGTAAAAATGTAAATCTCAAAATGGAAGCTAGCTTAGGGATAATTAAAAAGTCTAAAAACGAAAATTGAAAATCTATTACTCTATAGCTGTATCTGCTGTGTGATCCCTTAGTCCTTCTAGACACACAATCAACTGATTTTGATATGGTTTTTCATAATTATTTATAGAGAGCCTTTCATAAGGTTTATATGTATATAGTAAACTTAGTTCTTTATTAATATTATAAATAGGAATTTGAGGTCGTTTGTAACGCTTTCTACACAACCAAATATCGTTAAAAAAATTAATTGATTAAAAACGTTCTTTTCCTGAGTAATAGGTCAAATGTACATTGATGAGATCTGAGGTGCAGGAAAAGCTACTGATATATAATAACCATATAGTGTTATTATAGGAATATATATAAGGGTTGTTGAGGTATGTATGCTTGGTACACATATATGTTTCAACAACTCATATATGTATGAATAGTTATTTTAGCTTAGGTTAGCTCACATAGTACTCAAGGGCTCCACGCCGAGGGAACGGACCTAAGCTTGAGCTGCTGCCGAGGGGGGCCTAGTCTAGTATCGTAACTCAGTGATTATAGCAACGTATAAGAATAACTTAAGTATATCGACAATATATATCATACCATATCATCGTATCATATCTATATAATAAAAGATTTAAGTAAGATATATTATTCGATAATATATAGCTTAAAATTTTCATTACTTTCTTATATAGTGTTAGTGAGCACTGAGTGTGGTATATAGTAGGTTGAAGTTCTGTACGTTGCTGATGATAAATCCCACCCCATTCGATATACTATTAGTATTCATATATCTAATGTACACGTTACAGTAGATGGCGTGCGTGGCGTTGTTACAAATGTTTTTGAAAAAGCATTTCTGTAATGTACACACCAACTCACAATTTTACATTTCTTTAATACATTTTTAAAAAGCGCGTGCGTATCCGCGGGTTACTGCCAGTTTTTAAATATAATTAAATACTAAAGTAAATCTGTGAAGTATCAATAGCGTAATCAGTTCGAGAAATAAAAAAAAAAGACTATAACACAAGATTATGAATAAAATACTAAGATCCCAACCAAAAACTCCGTATAGATGTTTTTACTGATACCATATATCGAAATGTTATATGGATGTACAGACAGTCCTCGATTTACGTTGTTTCAAGTTACGTCGAACATTGTTTTGACACTATTCCTCAAGCATACGTCAATTGTTTCGATTTCCAGCATAGGAGAATTCACTTGTCGCGTGAATTACCCCGCAGATGCCACTGATTTTGTTCAGTTAGTTCATGGACAACGGACAATCAAGAAGTAATTAGTTTTTTTTACATCTTTGACAGTTTTTGTTTTTACATACATATTTAAGTGAATTTTAATCTAACGATGCCACCTAAACAAGACAGTAATAGTAAGTGAAGAAGAGAGTATGGCGGTTAAATCTAAGATTTTAAAACTCAAATATCGCGGTTATTCGACTTCATCTATTGGACTAGAACTTAATTTATCACGCACGACTGTACAAACAATATTTAAACAGCACTATTATACGAAAAAGGAATGCTTTAATTTGTGAAATGGAAAAACTCTTGTACACTTCAAAATCCAACTCAGCCACGGGTTCCTCTAAGCTTCGCTATTATTCAAAATAAGGCGCTGAGTATCATCAACACACTACAAAATAAACGAACTTACGAGAGAAAGAACTTACACTAAAAAAACTTTCCGTAGCCTTTGCAAATTTGGAGAATGCCATGAAATTTTTTGAAGAAAATGATCCCAATTTTAAAAGAAGTTTTAATGTTAATAACAAAATTTGTGCAGCATATCAGTGTTACCAAGACCTGTATGATAGCAAGCAAAGAACCGAAGCAACTAGAATTGATAGCTTCTTTAAGCCAAAAGTTTAATTTATTATTTCTCATTATATAATAGGTCTTTAACTATGAACTTGCCGTTCTGCAGTACTGGCCATTTCAAATCAAAATAATTTTTGTTTGGCTAAGAATTCTAATTTCAAATTAATTTTATTTTAAAAACATGGAATTCTTTTTTCCAAAAGTAGTCATTTGTTTATTGGTTAGTGTTACATTTTCATCGCATCTCAATCTTTTTTTTCATCATGGATACGTTAAAAATTCGAGTAATTATGGAATATGAGTGTTGTGTTTATGAATCGTAAATCAAACTACACTGTGTGGCTTCTATAATACAACTGGTTTATTTAGATATACCTACATACTAATTGACTATCATATACAACATGCCCCTTTTCAAATAATGAAAGCTTTATAACTATAACTATTCAAATACTTAACTATAACTAATAAAGAATACTAACAAATGATTACTAATTGTAATAAGCTTAAAAATATAACATTTACTTTTATAATGTATATAAATGTGTCTATAAAAACATTGCTCTTACAATAATATCTTATAACAAACATGAAACAATAATGTCTTTCATTTTCTTTCTATTTATGAAAGTATCATGTTATAATATGTATATATACTTCTATTTCTTTTTTTTTTTGTATTGCCATGTAAATTTTAACAATTATATCGATCGGGTGGACGAACCTGCCTACCAGAACGGGTTTTGTAATATGTTTGAGATAGTATTGGGTCGGATGCAGGCAGGAGCGTTGACTGTACGTTATCCTTACTGGCCATATCAGGTGTTATGTCCGGTTTATAGTGCCAGTCTTCTTCGTCGAAGTTAGTTTGACACTCATGGCGCTTATCAATGGGCTTTAGGTTTAATTTCGGTTGGTTTTCACTTCTGATATGTTGCCTGTTGCGGCGATAAGTTGACCCATCGTGTGTGCGGACCCAGTATGACCGTGGTTGTGGGGTGGGGCTATCCACTCGCGCTCGAATCCACCTCCCTGTATTTCCAGGAAACTCTCGAATCCTTACATTTTCGTCACGTTTTAGAGGCCTTAACTTTTTCGTATGCCAATCATAATGTTGTTTCGATTTATTTATATTTATTTTTCTTTTATTATTTACATATCGTGTTAGGGGGTTTTTAGGTTTTAGTAATTTATTGTATACAGGTAATCGTGTATTTAGTCTTCTTCCCATTAATAATTGAGCCGGAGAATATTCTTCACCAGAAATTGGTGTGTTCCGAAAATTTAGAAGCGCTAAATATGGGTCTGTTCTATCAGACTTAGCTTTTTATCAGATGAGCGAATGTTTATTGAAAAATCTATGTTTTTAAGTTTTATAGTTCAAACAGAGATATACAACAACCCTGATAACCCAGGCTCATCCTTAATTTTTTTGTTTAGTTTGTAAATCCCTTTATACTATATGTGCTTAAATTGACCTCTGGATTTAAAAACTCCTAAATTTAGGGGGAATTCCCTAACCTAATATGCACGGAAGAAACACAAAAAATGGGTACGATTTACAAAATAATAGGTCTTTACCTATGAAATTGCCGTTCTGCAGTACTGGCCATTTCAAATCAAAATAATTTTTGTTTGGCTAAGAATTCTAATTTCAAATTAATTTTATTTTAAAAACATGGAATTCTTTTTTCCAAAAGTAGTCATTTGTTTATTGGTTAGTGTTACATTTTCATCGCATCTCAATCTTTTTTTTCATCATGGATACGTTAAAAATTCGAGTAATTATGGAATATGAGTGTTGTGTTTATGAATCGTAAATCAAACTACACTGTGTGGCTTCTATAATACAACTGGTTATTTTATGACTCCACTCAGTGCTTTATTTGAACCTGTTTGTTCTTTTATTAATTTCAATTTATCTTTTTCATGTTTCATGTTATCATATAAAGCGTTCACGTGAATTTCGACTTTATTGTGTATATCGTCACTGTAGTCTTCATTTGTTGGGGAGCGGGACAATGTATCCGCTATATACATAAACCGTCCAGGAACATATTTAATATTCAAGTTATATTTTTGTAATCTCATTAACATTCGCTGCAATCTAGCCGGAGTTTCATTTAATGATTTTTTAAAAATTACCTCGAGTGGTTTGTGGTCACTTTCTACTACGACACATTCATGGCCATAAATATATTGATGAAATTTTATGCAGCCGAAGACAATAGCTAACATCTCCTTTTCTATTTGGGCCCAGCGTGTTTCGGAAGAAGTTAGTTTCCGCGCTGCAAACGCGACGGGCCGACCGCTTTGTAGTAAACAAGCCCCTAACCCATGCGAGCTAGCGTCTACTGATAAAACTACCGGTTCATTAGGATTGTAAAACCGTAACGTTGGCGCTTTCATAATACTCTCTTTTAAAGCATTGAAATGTTTATTATAACCCTCATGCCATCTAAATTCGAAATTCTTTTTTAATAAACAGCGAAATGGTTCAGTCATATTAGCATAATTCGATATGAATCGCGACAAATAATTTGTCATCCCTAAAAACCTTTCTAACTCACAACCATAAAGAAAGCCTTGCTCGCATCTAAATGAGAAAAGAATTTAGCTCCTGACAAATTTGCTGTTATTTCCTCCAGCGTCGGTAACTGAAAGTGACTTCTTTTAATGGCTTTATTTAAATACTGCGGATCAATGCAGAGACGTAGTTTACCGTCAGGTTTTTCAACTAAAACAATACTAGACACCCAGTCGGTAGGTTCATCCACCTTTTTTATTATATTCATATATTCTAAGCGCTTCAATTCCTCCTGAAGTTTCTGTCTTAATGTTATTGGTATTTTTCGTGAACTACGTACGACAGGAGGAACCGATTCATCAATAATTAGAGTATGCGTTCCCGGTAACCTACCTATTCCTTCAAACACACACTTATATTTTTGTAACAAATCACATTGTTCTCTGTTTACCACTTCATTGATACGAATTAATAAGTTGAGCGCTATACATGCATCTCTTGATAATAAATTATTACAATTCAAATCTAAAACATAAATTTTACTTATAAATGTCTTATCTCTATGACATAATTTACCTTTAAAATGCCCTAAAACTGGCAATATATTTTTACTGACCTCGCGTAATATACTACCAGTACGGTGCAACATACGTAAATTAAAACCGGCCTCCTGAAAACTACTTCTAGACATAATACACACGTCGGCACCACTATCTAGTTTAAAAGTTAGGTCTACATTATTTATTTTTATTTTTTCGAACCATCCTCTTGAGACAGAATTGATTTCGATAAAATTTACCGTTTCTGCCGTCTCACTCTCCGATGAAAGTTCAACTTCAACGACATGTTTACAACACTTTGCAAAATGACCAATTCTATAACATCTATAACACTTTACGTTGTATGCCGGACACTTATTACGTTCATGAATGAAGTTACAAAATCTACATTTTCGCGAATCAATGTAATACGCACCGCGCGGCTCGTAACCTCTCGCGACGTTGCCGCTCCGTCGCCCTCGCTCCGTCCTTCGTAGCTCACCGTGCTGCACCCGGCCTTTGACGCCAATGCTCACACGTTCGATCTCGCTAGGCAACAATAAATTATTTGTACCTGTGGACATATTACTTCCTGATGCAGCCGATTGAACTTTATTTGCCTGCAGCCCAGCTAGCTCAGCTGCTCGACACCACGAAGCAGCTTCTTCCAGTTTAAGATCGCTTTTTCTCAGCATCCTTTCACGTAGCTGTCCATCCTTGATTCCCCTGATAAGTTGTGTTAATATTAAACTCTCGCGAAGTTTCTCAAACTCACATGTTTACTTCGAATTTTCAGTAGCGCCAGATACTTTTCGAAAGTTTGATCTGTTTGTATTGTTTCAAAAAATATATGTCTCTCAAAATTGACATTCTTTTGGGGGTCACACCTTTTCGAAAATATATCACTTAACGATACATAACTGATTTCTTCTTCCGTTGCTAAGTCTAATTCTTCATAAATATCTCGTCCAACTTGCCCGATGACGTGCAAAAACAAAGCACACTTCTCTCGATCCGAAGTTTTTTCTCTTCCACTAGCGATAAGATACCAATCAAAAGTTTTCTTCCAGTGACGATAATTATCGGCGAGGCTGCCGTCCCCGCATAATGGCAGCGGTTGTTGCAACGCCGAATACATCATTGTGTGACTTGTTATAGCACTCACATTTGATTTATTTCCACTATTTGGCATTATAGCGACATACTATCTTTTATTTAATGAAAATAACTACTCAAAATCCGCACCTGACTCCATGTTGTGTTTATGAATAGTAAATCAAACTACACTGTGTGGCTTCTATAATACAACTGGTTTATTTAGATATACCTACATACTAATTAACTATCATATACAACATTTAGTAAAAATATTCTACTACTTCCATTATTGAAGTCTGGGCACGTCTCTGCGTTTAATTCAATATGTGAAATGAATAAATATATCAAGAAAATTAATTGAAAAGTTTTTTTTTTTGATAAATTCGTTTTTCTTTCACCTTAATATTGAAAATTGAAAAATTATGATGTAATTTCGACCACTGGATAATCATTCGCCTTTATATTAAAGAAATGTAAAATTGTAAGTGGGTGTGTACATTACAGAAACGCTTTTTCAAAAACATTTGTAACTTCGACACGAACGCCATCTACTGTAACATGTAACGTGTACATTAGATATATGAATACTAATAATATATCGAATGGGATGGGATTTATCATCAGCAACATACCTGGATTTTCATCCTACTATATAACAAACTCAGTGCTCACAAACACTATTTAAGAAAGTAATGAAAATTATAAGCTATACATTATCGAATATCTTAAATCTTTTATTATATAGATATAATATGAAGAACTGGGGTTCGTAGTTCTCCGTCATCCGCCCTAGTCACCAGACCTTACGCCTACAGACTACTACTTTTTCCAGAATTTGAATAACTTCTTGGCGGGACAAAATTCAATAACCGAGAGGCAGTAAAAAATGCCTTTGAAGAATTTGTTGCCTTCCGTCCAGCTGATTTCTTTAAGAAGGGCATCAATAAACTGCTACTGCGTTGGCAAAGGTGCATTGATTGCATGGGTGATTACTTCGATTAATACAAGTAAAAAATACATGAAAAAAATTCGTTTCAATTTTTTCATACAAAATGGCAATTTTATAGGTAAAGACCTAATATTTTGATTATTAAAGTTTTAGCATTATTATTAAAATTAATAACACACAAAAATACCAAAAGTAACTAACAATTTCATAAGTACATATAAATTATTTTAAGAACTTACTTTTGATAATAAAGTATCGTAAGTATATATCCTTTGTTATAAATGCAGTTTTTTTTTTATTTTGAGTTCGTGTGGATAACCCCCGTGTTTTACATGTAAACATGAAAAAATATGTATCGACTTACGTCGTTTCTATTTACGTCGCGTATTTCGAGAACCTAACATACCGTAAGTACGAATACTGCCTGTATTGCAATATCTATACTAATATTATAAAGCTAATGAGTCTGTTTGCTTAAACGCACTTGTCTCAAGTGCTCTCAACTACTGGTTTGATTCTTATTGAGGAAGACTATAAGGTATATATCATCACGCTAAGACCAATAGGAGCGGAGCACCAATGAAAAATGTTTCAAAATCGAGATTTATTTTTCCTTCTGAGAGAGTGCGCTGGATAAACGGTAACTATTCCACTCGGACGAAGTCGCGGGTAGAAGCTAGTATGGAATAAAAACATTGATATTTTCGGTATTTTGTACGTAGTTCACATTTTATTACTCGACACTAACAGGTGAAAGATAGGAAACAAAAAGCCTCTACTAAGAATCAGAAATCATGAAGACATGAAAGGAGTTTAACATATAAAATTCATGATATTTTTTTCACTCTTTTATAAAAAGGTTTTTTTTTCTTGTCTATAATCTGCTCGTATGTTTAAATAAAACCATATTCAAATGTTACAGAGCTGGTGATGGTTAATATATTAATTAGCAACTATCATAACGTTTATTTCTCAAATAATTTTATTTGCTATAATTATATAAACAATAAATTGGCTATAGTTGGTATATATAATTATGACGTAATCATAAAAATATCAATTTTATAAAAATAAATAGAACAAGTAAGCGTCATCTATCGGACAAAAGTAGAACTGTACTACTAGACAGTAAAACTAAATATTGGAGTTTTTGGCGGGATCTTAGTCTGTCATGTAGTGGATTTTATTTTTTATTCATAATCTTGTGTTACTTGACTCTATTGTGTAAAATTGGTGGTGTTTTGTGTAATATAGTTTGTTTATTGTGCATAAGTGAAGTGAATAGAAAATAATGCCACGAACCATGAATTCTGAGATGCCACAAAAACTCCATGGATAGTTCTAACAAGGGAGCCACCATCTTGTTAGAATATTGAATTAATTACTCGACAATGGAAATCAACAAACTCTCTGGAACATATTTTATAATGTCCATTGAAACAAAACATTGACACTGGCAAATGGGTCTGCGGAGCCAAAACAAGAAGAAGAACTAAATATTTTCACTGCTTTTGTAAATGGAAAGAAATGAGGTACTGTTTTTTTTTATTGTAGCATGGCAAAGTGCCTGCGCTGTGCTTGATGGTAAGTACAGTACAGTCCAAAAACAATGGCGACCAACGACTGACACAATATCCATCGCTGGTCGCCGCTGTCATGCCGGCCTGCGAATAACTGGATATGCACAGGCTGATCCCAAAACGCGACCCGCAGAAGCGAATCACTATGACGGGCTTTTTCGCCATATACAAGGTGGTTGCGACCCAGTCAGGCTGTAATACCCTACCACCCCGCTTTCGCCATTGCCTCGTTCGTTATTGAGCAGGGTGCACTACGTGCAGGTGAGGTTGGCTTGGGTGTCTCAAGTCTTATGATGTTATTCGACACCCCTTACACCCCACTGTGATTGGTTGAAGAACTCATTTCTTAGATTTGTAAATGAAAATGAAATACATCGGTTAACACTCTTTTTTTGTAACGAGATCCTTTAACGATTGCTGGGAAATTAGCTTTTGTTGTCAAAAAATTCGGAAAATTGCTTTTCTCAGTACGGTACATACGAAATTTAGCCGAATAATGTTCCATTTTGGAATTGTTACCTGAGATGATAGTGTGTGATATCTTTGAAGATTTTGTGTAAATAGTATGAATATTATATTCAGTGAATTAATTAAATTGTAAATTCAGTAAATTGGAAAGATTATGTTTTTTTAACAATATATATATATATAAACTATTGCTAGTTTAACTTTACCATTTCCATCGATGTTCTAAGTTAATCTAAAGTTTTAAAATTTTAGAAGTCTAAATAGGATCCAGGAGTCTGGATCTAGAAATTTCATATAGTGGACTTTATATTTTATTCATAATTGTGTGATAATTGGCTCTATGCTATGTATTATTGGTGATGTTTACGTAATATAATTTGGTTATTGTGCGCATGTGAAGTGGATCGGAAATAATACCACCGAGCATGGACTCTGACTTGGTTGAATTGTCTGAAAATTGGTTGCAGGGATGTGAAATAACAAAAAATGGTTTTTTTTTTAAGGAAAATCGATTTTTAACGCGGTTTTAACATTAAAAATAATCGATTTTTTTATGCAGAATGTCACATCCCTGCCGCTAGACATTTGTGATCTTTTTATTTTTTATTGTTTAAACTTAAAGGTTAACGAAAGAATTGTTTTATATTTTAGCTTTTGAGACCATAACGAATTAGTTAAGTTTTTTAATCCTCGTTTTTAAGTATCTTACCTTAACATTAGTGAAATGTAAATTTATAGACATTTGTGACTATAACTATTTTAATTTTATTTGTTGATTTAACATAAATATCAAGAAAGATTTGTTTTACATTTTTATTTTTGGGACCATAACGTAGTCGTTTAGTTTTTTTAATTATAGTTTTAAGTATTTTATTTTGTAACTAGTCAAATGTTAAATCATCATCACATCAGCCTATTCCCGTCCACTACTGAACGTAGGCCTAAATGTAAAATAATACTGGACAGTTCTGTAATATTTTTTAAATTTAACTTATATTTTATGAGACAATAAGGTTGTCATGTTGTTGGGATTCTCGTAGTTTAATTTTTATTATAATAAAATATGTAATGGTACTGAAAATTTGTAATAATGGTATTCGATTTCCTTATTCCTTAACTTAAAAGTTCAAAAGAATATTCGCTGTGATTTTTAGTTTTAAATTGATTATTTTTTTTATTCATATTATTTTATTTGATTGTTAATCTGATAAATTATTAATATGAATCTCTTAGTTTTATTATTGGAATATGCAAAGCATGTAGATTTTTATATAATAGAAAAATAGTTTTTTTCACAAAACCCGATTATTTATATTTATTAAAATCGATTTTTGACTTATCGATTAATATTGAAAAAAAAATGATCTTTATTTAATCGACTCTTTTCCTTTAATGTCACATCCCTAATTGGTTGCCAAAAAATTTCAATTAACGTCAACCACAGACTTAGTCGTACATAATATTGACTAAGGATGATATATGAAAAACATCGATCTAAAAGTATTGATGTAGGACAAATATCGATTGCATAACATCGATATTTTAGTAGCAAATAAAACTCTATTCTATTTATTACATTTTTGTTATTATTGAAGGTAAAATACAAGAAAAAAAGGTGTGTGTGCGCTTCACACACGATAGAAGTGAAACTTCAGTAAATCGACAAAAGAATGAGATTCATATATATAACAAGGGTAGGATAATTACAAAGTTTATTTGTTTAAAAATGAGTTTATTATTTTTTTTATTAATTAATTAAAAAATATATTTCGAAGCTCAAAAAAATATATAAGGCCTTTTGGCATAAAACCCTAATTGCAGTGATACGTACTTTATGCTTTTGTCACATAATTCGATCATATGTGGTGTATATACTGTCTTGCAATTCATAAACACAGTAAAGAACATGTTAACGGTTTCGAGAAAAATGCGGTCAAATTTGAAATTGTATTTGTGGTTATCTGCAATTTGTTATGCAAATATTAGTAAATATATATATCTTCTTTATATATACATTTCTTCTGTATGTGTGTGTCACTGAACTCCTCCTAAACTGCTGGACCGATGTTGATGAAATTTTGTGTTCCAGTGGATCCGAAAATGGTTTAGATTCACAATTGGACCCGGTAGGTGGCTCTGCGGTTGACTTTTAAGATTTTTTTAAATTATCAAAGCAGAACAACGTCCGCATGGACCGCTGGTATATATGTGTAATATATTAACGCTTTTAATTTATATGTTATGATTATGTTATAATTGATATGATTTATAACATATCAATTATAACATAATCATTACATACAAATTAAAAGCGTTAATATATTCGAAAAAGACATGTGTTAGATAATTTGGACGTGTTGAGTATCGGCCCATTGGCTCAGTTGGTTAGGCGTCGTGCTAATAACGCGAAGGTCGCGGGTTCGATCCTTTCATGGGCCATGTAATTTTCTTCAATATATTTGTATAGTATTTTGTTAAGTAATATATAATTGATTTATATATAATTTCAATGTGATAAAAAATAATTACAAAGTTTATTTATTTGTTTAAAAATGAATTTATTATTTAGCACAACAAGATATAAAAATACTCACAAACACTGTTAAATAATAACACATCACGCTGACTTCTTACTAAAAAGCTGTAATACGCAGCCGCATACAGTGTACAGTAGTATTAGCTCACGTATACTAACATATGTTAAATGGTCAAATACAAGCAAGTATTAAACAGTGTGCTATATACATACACACCGACATTTGCTCTCACGCTCTGGCTCACTAATTTTTGTATTTGTGTCTCTTACCTGTCGTTTTCTCTCGCTCTGGCTCAGTAATTTTTGTATTTGTGTTTTTCCGTTTTTCCGTTACATCCGGTTTGAAATCAACGATTCTAAAGAAGTTTAAGTTAAAAAAAAAAAGTCAAAATAGATCCAGCCATTTTGGAAATTAACCAGAACAAACAAACAGACAAAATATAATAATATAAAAATATCGAACGAAAAATTTCGAACTTCAAAAATTTTACATTCCCAGTATTTTTGGATACACTCTGTAAAAAAATTGATTTGGTCAGGTGTTTTCAGGTACAGGAGTTCACCATCTTTGGAAAAAAGCTTTTCTGAAGTTGTCCCTTTCCCTTTTACCCTTAGGAAATGCAAAGAAATAACTACTTGTACTGCTTATTTCGAATACGTTGATCAGTATCATCTAGTGTGAAATAGCTCAACGTGATAGTTATCTAATCCCTAGCTAGTACATCTAACGCTAGATGACCCTAAAGAGTCTATTAACATCGATATGTTTTTCCCATAACATCGATATGTCGATGTTATAGAAATCAAAACATCGGCGTAAAAATATCGATATTTATTGATCATCCCTAATATTGACATTTGTGGCTAACGAATACAATAACAAATGTTTTGGATTCCGAATGTACTTCAGAAGCACAGAGTACTTTATATATAGGAAATTCAGAAGGTTGACTATTATACATCTGCATACCCTTGGATTTTAATTTGGGTTTTAATTATACATTATTAATTTCGATTATGTCAGATAAACGATGTTGTGTACCTAGCTGTAATTTGACTCGTAAGTATTTACATTTTTTCTATTTACTTTTAATTGTTAAGTATATTACCTAATAACCCTATTTGAAGGCTTGGCATTAGAAATTCGCATCACGAATTTGGGGTTATTAAGGGTTGTTTTTTTATAGGGGTTGGTTAGTCCTTTCAAAAGACACCCGCTCAACCCACGGAGACGCGTAGTTTTTTTTTATACGTGTAACGGAACGTGATTTGTCCTTCAGATGCGCATTTTTATGGCTCATAATACTATAATTTTGTTGTTTTTATATATTTATTGTTGTATTATAATTGTTCACTATAATTTCAGAAAAAAAATCCAATATAAATTATTTGTATGACGAAAAACGGAACGTTTTCCAGATCTTGTATTTTTTGTTTTATTTCTACTATTTTTAATTCAAAAGTTAACTGTCTCAATCCTAGAAAAAAATATAATACAAGTTATTTGTATGATCATGAGACCACTTCACACACAACACAGATGAGCGAACGCAGCGAGCAAACGAACTGGTCCAAGCAAATCCGACTAAGTCACGTTAGGTTAATAGAGGAATAGGGCTTCGCTCCCGCCCTAGTTCTCTATGTAGGTTAGTATTGCGAAAACATATCAAATTCCTTGTTGTTTTATATTAAATATATTTTTAACCACTATGAGCTTAAGTGTGAAATATTTGAGTGAATAATGAGGACAGAAGTTTATTGTCAATATTTTTTTATTGTTCAAGATTTATGCTTATCCATCAATAATTTATTTCTTAATTCCTCAGATATACATAGTTTCATACAAGTTATTATTTGTTTAGGTGAAAACTCAACCTTTTTTTATCCAATATTAATATAATTTTTAGTACTGTTACAAGAGTTTTAAATACTACAAATTTATTTTTTTCCACAAAATTTACATTTGTCCAGCAATAACTTTTTGCTCTACTAATTTATAAACATAGTATTGTAGAAACTGTTGAATTTAAACTTAAAAATCATCATGTTGTTGATATACAAAATTACCAATCATTGTTCGGAGGCGACACAATTTCAAAACATTGATCATGAATATCTCAATAACTATAAATTTCCGTGGCGGGGAGTGGTTTAGAGGGTTAGTCAACGCTCTCCCCCACCCCTCTCACCCCCGTCAACCCTTATTTCAGGATGCGAATTTCTAATGCAGCCCCATATAAAACTCAATCTCAAATTTATCATAAAATAAAACTGTTTTTTTTTTATATTTGATTCATAATAATATAAAAACTCGCGTTGCTCATTGTCAGACAGTTAGTATGGTTACAACCCTCTGCCAGACACCCTAAACTATTATAATTTATAATTATACTTATGTTATATTATAAAACCTAAATTGTATATATAACTTTATGGGGGCCTCTCCCAACTACTGCTCACTTTGAATGCGTCTGGCAAGATGATAGAACCATCGAAACTGTCGGGCTACTATGTAAACATAGTTTAATAGGCCCCCCAAAAATTATATATAAAATGTAGGTTTTATAATATAACGTAAGTATAATTATAAATTATAATAGTTTAGTGGTGTCCAGCAGAGGGTTGTAACCATATTAACTGTCTGGCAATGAGCAATGCGAGTTTTTATATCATTATGAATCAAATATTTAAAAAATCAGTTTTATTTTATGATACATTTTAGATGGAATGTTATACACCTTTGTTACCTGTTACCTGCCAAAGCCACCGCTGCCTCAGCTTCATGGGTGAGGATCATTCTTACCTGTACTAGGGACACACATCGAAGAACTTTCAGCTTTTATAAAAATACGAAGGTCTGGCACTCACTGGCTCCTGGACCATTACAACATGATATTACTACTAGCTGTTACCCCTGACTTCAACGTAGAATTTAGCAATAAATTGTAGAGGTTTTCTGGTGCATGTCTGCCTGTCCAGTCAGACATGACAGAGGACTTTGTTTTATACTATGTAATGATTTATCTTATTGAACCTGTATTGTAGCAATGTTTTATTTAATACTGGGTACTATTATCTCTAATCCTAAAAATACATATTAAAACATGCTTTGTAGATGGATCCTTTTTACATCATCTTGCCTTGTATATACAATGTTCAGTACTACTTAAATATTTTATGTTTTATTCTCTTCTCTTATTTGTAGGTTCTGAAAGTCAATTAATATTACATAGATTTCCTAATCCTGAAAAAGATTCGGAGAGATTCAATACCTGGGTGTATAATATTGGTGGAGATATATTGGGTTTGAAAAACAAATTTATTCGCGAGTATAGAAGAGTATGTCATAAGCATTTTGAATCAAAGTATTATACATGGTCCAAAGGACTCACTCGAAATTCTGTACCGACCCTTCATATATCAGGTAAGGGATTATTCTAGTAAAAAAAAATCATTTGAATAATTAATACTACTGATAATTTCTTCAATTAAATCTTTGGTCAATAAAATTGATCAATTGATTATTGATATTCAATTTCTGAAGATAGTTAGTATTTTTTATTACTTATTTGAATATATTTTATGGAACTGTAAATTAAAGTACAATGTGAATTCTATATAACATCATTTGTTATTATACAAAACAAGAAACTCATTATAACAGAGTGTTCGGGCATAAATTGGTTGGGGGTAGCCAAAATTTTTTTTTTTTGACACATTGCTTGTCAACGGACAATCGGGATGATCGGTCACTTCGATCGGCAACGGCGGCGGAGAAGACATTATATCAAGTAAGTGAGCGTTTTATCCCGGTTATAAAGAGACATACTTTCGGCATATATTATTTTCAGGGGCATCTACCTCCAGCCAATTTTAAATATACAGTCCACTTCCTAGGCTAGGTACCCCGATCAGTGTGAGTGTGGTGGTTGCCACCCCACAGAGTAATTAATCAAATGTAGTTGGTTATTTTAGGACACATATGTTCGTACAATTTTTAGTGTAATAGCTGTACTCTATTAGGAAAACATGGATTTATAATTTAGGTAATAATATTATCAGTATTATTGTTTCAATTATCAATTTACAAAAGCTTTAACTAAATCTTCACAATTACTGTAATATATCAACCATGTATACATGTACATATATTTTTAATAATACTTTATATTAGATTTAACCTGTAGATATCTTATTTGCGAATGGTGCTGAAGTGCAATGAAAATATATTTTTATTGAAAGAAAATAAAAGATCCTATACAATACTGCTGTATTCATATTATCATGTCATTTATATATTAATACTAGCGGGCCTGGCAAACGTTGTCCCGCCCTGATTATAAAAAAAATCCTGACAAATTATATACCAAAACGTTCCTCATAAATTACTTTATCCACTGGTGAAAACCGCATGAAGATCTTTTCAGTAGGTTTTGAGTTTATCGCAAACAGACAGACAGACAGGCAGGTAGGGGACTTTGTTTTATACTATGTAATGATTCATATATGAGACAGTTAATTACATCTTCAACCTTTGCATCTCAATTGATTTTCTTTACTTAGCTTAGAACTTTATCAATAAAAAAATGAAAATTTTAGTTTTTTTTTTCCTTAATATTGAAACTAAAATTCGAAAAAAAATGTATGAATTATAGTCCAATGTAGAGGAATCATATTAATGATTACTTAAGTACTATATATTATTACATCAGCAAAAATATACTACACAATACTAAAGAAGAGATTGATTATTATATATAAAGTTCAGTTATCCAATGTCAGAGTGATATGTTAGATTGCCTTATTAAGAGAAGGAAAAATATGTATTAGCTGTATCACATTGGGGTAGTTATTATTATCTGTGAGCTATGTAAATGGGCATTCTTTTTTTTAGACAAATTGCTACCACAAAACACTGTCTCTTCAGGGCAAGAGCTAAGTAAACCAGTGCATGAATCACAAGGTAAGTATCCTAGTTTTTTTAAATTCAAACTTTGTTGTAAATAGCTGTTTAATATTTTGTGGATTGTAGTAAAATTTATGTTTTGTTTCATCCAGTATCTATTGCACCAGCAGAAGTTACAGACTCGGATCAAGTGAAAAGTACCAATGCAGTACATGTACAACAAGGTAAGTAACCTATAGATTATAATGACAATAGTATATTGTGTAAATGCTCTGTCAAATAAAAAACATTTTTGTGTCTTTTAGAATGTACTGGTCCAGAAAATGACACAACTTTGCGGCAATCTCAGAATAATACAGAAACACAAGGTAATTAATTTTACACTTTTAATAATTGTCACAATTAAAATGTGTTGTATATACATCATTTGATGAGACCGGTATGTATAATTACTTCACTGCGACAACATTACACATATCACCTCCAACACGTGCACGCATACACGCTTACACATGCAAGTGGAAGGGTTTTATTTTTTTCCCTTATCAAACTGAAATAGTTTAGAATATTATCCGATACGAAATATATATAAGGGTTGTTGAGGTATGTATGCTTGGTACACATATATGTTTCAACAACTCATATATGTATGAATAGTTAGCTTGGCTTAGGTTAGCTCAGATAGGTTGCGAATTGCATGTATCAGGCAACAGCCAAAGCCGAGGTGTGCCGCGCACCCTTGAGCTAGTTGTCAAAATAAAATCGGCTGAGTGCCTTAAGCGCTCGCCTTAGTAGTCCGGTGAAGCTGTTAAGACCTCGCTTGGTCAATAGCGTAGTCATACGAAAAAAAAAAATCGGTATGTATAAAAAATATGTAGTTTTTTGAAGTGGAAACTTCCATAGCTGCATTGAGCGATTATAAGAAAAAATTAGGTAGGAGGAAAACTTGTTTGCGTTACCTTTACCACAGGGGCCAAAAATAAGAAAAAAAATCAAAATCACATAAAAACTATTTTCTGGACTTATACATTCCCTTTCAGTATTTAATATATTATTTTATGTCATTAATACGACATTTTAAATAAATATTATATTTCAGTGTTGGAACAAAATGCATTTGAATTTAAGATATTAATTTTGCTATTTATGTATCCAGTCATTACGAACAAGATCTGTTCAAAACAGAACTAATGGTACATATTTACGTGGTTCTACCAATGTCGAACCTCTTGTTGATATGCCCTCCACCTCTAGAGAACCGTTCTTATCTTCTCATCAAGCTATTTTATCATATCAATCTCGGTAAACTTCTTTATTAAAACGTTAGATTCAACTTTATACACCTTTGTAGTCCGGTGAAGCTGTGAAGACCTTGCCAGGTCAATAGCGTAGTCAGTTCGAAAAAAAAAAATTTATACACCCTTAAACCTACACCCGTGTCACATGTCTCGGGAACTACTCGGAGTTTCTCTCGCTGCCACGCGATGGACCCGGCACCCGCACTGTGAACCATTAGTATTCTAAGAAGTACGTCTCTAACTTTTTTCTATAGACTTACTCAACTGTAAAAATTGTAATATTTGTTGAAAAAAATTGTTGTTATTGATTAGACATTATAATAATAAAATTAAAAGAAATAAAATGTGTATCCTTAACATTCTTACTACTTTTTACAAAAAAGAATGTAAATATTCAAAATATTTTTTCGTGTGATAAATGAACTATATTTAATTAATTTTAAGGCAAAAGGTAACTATATACATATTATTTGAAATAGTTGCATTAAGAAATGAAATCATAATCATAAACAAATGCCTCTCAAGTCGAAGATAGCATTAAAGTTATCAGAAAAACCCACATTCCCGAAGGCGTTAAACAAGTTCACAGCAGAAGCAATGATTTTCCCCATGTTGCAATTTCGATAGGTTGTTAAGGGCAAGAGTGCTCATAAAAAAGTGAGAAATTGATGGTCTTAGCTTTATATAAACAAGGCCCAAGAGCATATAGATGGCTTGGGAAGTTTTTTGTCCTACCAACACCAATAACACTCAGTCGTATAATCAGAACAGCTTCTTTGAAACCAGGACTAAATGATAATATGTTCTTAGAATTAATAAAGAAAGTAAAAAAATGAGCAACACTGAAAGATTATGAATGTTTGTTGCTCTTTGATGAAATGGCACTTAGCCTTCATTTTGATTATATGCGGAGAAGGGATGGAATCTCTGGATTTGTTAACAACGGACAAAAAACAAAAGAGGAAATAGGAGACTATGCATTAGTGTTTATTCTAAAAGGTATCAAAAAACCTATAAACAACCTCTTACCTATACATTTTGTGCAGGGAGCACACCAAAAATGGAGTTAGATCAATAAATTAAAACCCTAATATCACTAAATTAAATAGAATTGGATTTAAAGTTATAGCCACAATTTGTGACCAAGATTCAATCAACATGAGTGCTATTAATTATTTAATTGAAGAAAATCATCAAGAATCGTTTAATGAATGGTGAAGAATTTCAAGGAAAAATATTACTAGTGTGTGCCCGCCGTATTTCGTCCCGCTCTAATAATAAAAAAACTTTAACAAATTATATACCTAAACCTTCCTCATGAATCACTTTATTCACCTATAGACCGCATGAAAATCCGTTCAATCGTTTTTAAGTTTATTGCGAACAGACAAACAGACGTGGTAGAGGACTTTGTTTTATAAAATGTAGTGATTGATGGTGACATACCTCATATGATAAAGAGAATCAGAAACAATTTATTAAATAAGGATTTGAAGGTTTCTATAATAGGAAAAGAAATTGTGCCGAAACTAACCGAAAATCATATCAACTTGAAGAAAAGAAGAAAAAAAAAGGAGATGTCAAATATGAATGACAAATGCGCAACACAAGTTTTTAATCGTACTGCAACTACTGCTATGGGATACTTAGCTGGTAAATTATGTACTAAAAATATCATATATTATGCTATGGCTGTTGGATCACTACAAAATACTGTCAACGCGCAAAAAAAAAATATTAAAATCATATTTACTGCTGTTTTGAGTATTTAAATTATGCTGGTCTTTTATCAGATCCAGCATATCTAAGTTTTTGCGGACAGTAAATATGATTTTAATATTTTTTTTTTGCTCAGGCTCAGTAAGTCCAAAAACAGTTTTTTTGGTAATAGTGTTAGGTTTTATAACAAAGTCCTAATTAGTCCGGTGAAGCTGTGAAGACCCTGCCGGGTCAATAGCGTAGTCAGTTCGAGAAAGAAAAAAAAAACAAAGTCCTAAAATACATTACCGATTTCCCGGATAGTGAGTTCAAGAACCATGTCAAGCGGGTTTTAATATCTAAAGGCTATTATAGAGTGGATCAATATGTGAGCGATTGTGACATCTGGAAATGACGCCCCTCTCTGTACATCCACTAATAACGAATGTAAATGTTTATGTTATTGTAAAAATATATAACACTAGCTGTTACAGGCGGCTCCGCACGCGTTTTTTTTAAAATGTATTAAAGAAATGTAAAATTGTGAGTGGGTGTGACATTACAGAAAAGCTTTTTCAAAAACATTTGTAACTACGACGCGCATACCAACTGTAACATGTAACGTGCACATTAGATATATGAATACAAAGAGTATATCGAATGGGATGGGATTTATCATCAGCAACATATCTGGAACTTCAATCTACTATATACCAAACTCAGCTAAGCTCAAGCTAAAACTCAAGCTCACTAACACTATATAAGAAAGTAATGCAAATTATAAGCTATACATTATCGAACAA